>JALXFT010002435.1:120000-307500 GCA_023376895.1 Aspiorhynchus laticeps
CAGACTCAAAGACTCATCTCCTGAGCCATGTAACTAAATATATACAACACAATAAATCAGTGCAAATAATTTTAATAAAGCTCATATAGTTTTCAGTTTACACTCGTGTGTGTTCGTTTTAAAACGCATAGCTCAGACAGAATTATCATTTCTATTCATTTATTCTAGGTTAAAGACTTTTTAAAATCTTTATCTACTTTCATAAGTGGGTGTTTTATTTTCTTTCACCATATATGTTTTATTGTTATTAAATTATGTGTTGTAGTACGTCTAATTATTTGAATGCATAAAAACTACTAAGTTTATTCAAATTTATTCTCAAAATAGCCTTAGGAAATGTTTTATTTTTTTATGATTATTCTGTATCTGGTTTTCAAATGAAGGCATAAAACATTAATTTAATTTATCTTTTAAATTATTAAAAATCAAACTTTATTTATTTATTTTGGCAAACAAAATTGTACTATTAAAATTAAAAAAGGAAGAAATGTTGTGTGATCATTACTTTAAAAAAATTAAATTTTAATAATTTTAATAGTAGCCTAGTAGTAGCAGTATGCACTGTGTGCTGAACAATATTAATATATTTCTGCCGCAGTGTCTTCCAAGTTAAACCGAACTTTTATTTTGACAGGTTGCCGTGAATACCTTACAGTTCTGTGTGTGTATGATATGATGCTAGTTTTACTCAAATCAAATGGTAAAATGCTCATGAAGTGACTCTCAGAGCAGTTCTGGAGATGCTGTTCATGTGTTTATGTCCTCATTTAGACGGCAGACGCTGAAATCACCGCAAGCGCGCTTCAGTCTGTGTGTAGTAAACAAACCCGCGCGATAAAGAGCGCAGACTGCTCCGTATGGTTTCGAATCGCTCTCGCGGATGTCAAACACTGATTCAACATACCGAACGACAAGACGTTTTTCGATACTCGGTGGCATCGAGGCAATTCGGTCGGTGCCTAAAAAGTATCGAACTCGATACCCAGCCGTAAATATATTACTACTGTTTAATAGAATGTACTTCTTAAAGTAACAAATAATTATAATATCACACAATTTTAATTTTGTTTTCATTTTGTTTTAAATAAACAGTAAATATCTGTTGTGAAGCACTTTATTTGCCAAAAAATGTAATTTGATAAATTTTTTATAAGTTTAATTCAATTATTTAAACGTTTTATGCATTCATTTGAATGCCACAATTTTAGTGTTTCCCCTTTTGGTATATGCTGGAAATTTGGTGCAGAAAAAAAAGAAAGAAAAGTTTTTGACAGTCATTGAAATAAATAACTGTATTCAACAAAGTAGGGCTGGACCAGAATATTTGAATATTCGTTCAGTGGGTTGGCATTCGATTTTCAATTTTGAGATTCGAATTTCGAATAGCCTTTTTTGTGTGTGTGTGTGTGTGTGATGCTTGTTGGTTAGTGTGCATCTATTAAAGCAGCGCATTAATATGGAACGGTGATTAAACTGACCTGGAACTACCTGTGCAGTTAAACAAATTTAATCAACACCTGCCAGCCAATCAGAATCGAGTATTCAGACAGACCATGTAATAAGGGTTTGAATAAATTATAAAGTCTTTACTGTGCTGTAAATTGTATTTTTTACCCAACGCAACATAAGGACGAGATGTCAGTCAGAGATGTCAGTCAGTCGGTCGATTCGCAAATGCCTTTTGCCTTGCATAACATAATGGATTTTATTCGTTATAATACTGAGTGTAGTTTAATTTGATGTTATATTATGTTATCTAATCTCAGTACTGTTTGTTTATGGGCAGGTTTTGGAGTCAGTCGCGTCATCTCTCAGCTACGAGTGAAACGCGAGGCCGCGGTCTGAAGTTCGCAGCTCCCCGCGAACTTCAGATTGCTCAGATTTTGGCAAAACACCACCACATAAATTAGCACAATTTTGGTAAAAAGTGATTACAGAGAATAGTTGAATACATTTAAATTAAAATGCTACTTTTAAATGTTACATTTTTATGTCTAAAATGCTTGTTAAATGAGTTTAAATGTATATGTAATATTGTAAGCTGCATTCACCCAAATAAATTCAGTTTGTCTTGTATTTCGTCTATGGGTGTTCTTGCTTAATAATAAATGCTCATCTTTTGATTATTGCTGCTTCCTCTAGTAATTCTGTGTGTGATTTTTAATCTCAAATCCATTTTAAGCCAGCAATATAATTTATAAACAATAGTTGACTTAAAATAACCCAGCATGTGTTCTGTCCAATATTTACCCAGCGCTGGGTTGCCAAATAACCTAAGGTGGGTTGTTTTTAACCCGGCATTTTTTAGAGTGCAGAATGACTATTTATTAAAGAAATATTATACACTACATATTATGGTATTTAAAGCATTCTCCTGTAGCACAAAACTATGCTGCATCTGCAGATCTCTGTTTATGTGCTGATACGAGGTACCTGCTGAGACGACTAGGTGTGGTGCACAATGAACACTGCTGTTTCAGCAAAGAAAACAGCTCCAAAGACTCTACGAGAGAGAGAGTTTGCATTAAAGTCATCAACAACACTCTTCTTTAACATTGGATCTGGTGCCAGGACTCCCCACTACGCATGGACACAAGCCAAAATATTCCAAGCCAAAAAACAACAACTTTTTTTACATTTTATTTTAAGCGAACGCGAATATATGCATACAGTGTGAGTTAAATAACTTCGTCATAAACGGAGTATGTGTACATATATATATATTGTGTACATTCACACATTAGTGGGTCCACAAGTACATATTATAGTGCTGCATTAGTTCGGTTTAAGTACTCTTTAACTTGAAGAAATTATGACAAATATATTTAGGGCTGGGTATCGTTCAAAAATTTTCGATATCGATACCAATTCCGATACCGGTTCCTGAACGATACTTTTTTCGATACCAATTTTATGAAATCAGTTTTAACAAGATTACATTATCTCAAAAAAAAAAAAAATTCAGCTTGTTGACATTTATACAGACTCAAAGCCTCATCTCCTGAGCCACGTAACTAAATATATACAACACAATAAATCAGTGCAAATAATTTTAATAAAGCTCATATAGTTTTCAGTTTACACTCGTGTGTGTTCGTTTTAAAACGCATAGCTCAGACAGAATTATCATTTCTATTCATTTATTCTAGGTTAAAGACTTTTTAAAATCTTTATCTACTTTCATAAGTGGGTGTTTTATTTTCTTTCACCATATATGTTTTATTGTTATTAAATTATGTGTTGTAGTACGTCTAATTATTTGAATGCATAAAAACTACTAAGTTTATTCAAATTTATTCTCAAAATAGCCTTAGGAAATGTTTTATTTTTTTATGATTATTCTTTATCTGGTTTTCAAATGAAGGCATAAAACATTAATTTAATTTATCTTTTAAATTATTAAAAATCAAACTTTATTTATTTATTTTGGCAAACAAAATTGTACTATTAAAATTAAAAAAGGAAGAAATGTTGTGTGATCATTACTTTAAAAAAATTTAATTTTAATAATTTTAATAGTAGCCTAGTAGTAGCAGTATGCACTGTGTGCTGAACAATATTAATATATTTCTGCCGCAGTGTCTTCCAAGTTAAACCGAACTTTTATTTTGACAGGTTGCCGTGAATACCTTACAGTTCTGTGTGTGTATGATATGATGCTAGTTTTACTCAAATCAAATGGTAAAATGCTCATGAAGTGACTCTCAGAGCAGTTCTGGAGATGCTGTTCATGTGTTTATGTCCTCATTTAGACGGCAGACGCTGAAATCACCGCAAGCGCGCTTCAGTCTGTGTGTAGTAAACAAACCCGCGCGATAAAGAGCGCAGACTGCTCCGTATGGTTTCGAATCGCTCTCGCGGATGTCAAACACTGATTCAACATACCGAACGACAAGACGTTTTTCGATACTCGGTGGCATCGAGGCAATTCGGTCGGTGCCTAAAAAGTATCGAACTCGATACCCAGCCGTAAATATATTACTACTGTTTAATAGAATGTACTTCTTAAAGTAACAAATAATTATAATATCACACAATTTTAATTTTGTTTTCATTTTGTTTTAAATAAACAGTAAATATCTGTTGTGAAGCACTTTATTTGCCAAAAAATGTAATTTGATAAATTTTTTATAAGTTTAATTCAATTATTTAAACGTTTTATGCATTCATTTGAATGCCACAATTTTAGTGTTTCCCCTTTTGGTATATGCTGGAAATTTGGTGCAGAAAAAAAAGAAAGAAAAGTTTTTGACAGTCATTGAAATAAATAACTGTATTCAACAAAGTAGGGCTGGACCAGAATATTTGAATATTCGTTCAGTGGGTTGGCATTCGATTTTCAATTTTGAGATTCGAATTTCGAATAGCCTTTTTTTTTCTTTTTTTTTAACACCTGGCATCCCCCGCGAAACGGTTCTCAACCTGTCCGCCTGGCTGAACATCTGCACCAGCAACAGACCATTCGCCAATGAAAGACGTTCGTGCTGACCTATAGCATGCATATAGGCCCATTTCATGAAAAATCTTCTATTAGCTATAAGCACGCTTCCCGCACATCTACATTTGAAATAATGAACTTAAGCGCGCAAAAGACACGACATGTGAACGGACCCTCTGCTATCACAAAACCGAATGCGATGCATGTGTTTTCTTTCTGTCAACTGTCCCGAGATGCGAGCGAAAGTCTTGGATCAGCGTGCAGTATCTCTTGTAGTGCAGACGAGATGCTGATGTGAAGCTGCTTTGAGAGAGAGAAAAAGAGAAGACGCGGTCCAGCTGAATTACTCACGCTGTTTTCAAATGACTGATTTAATCTGCTAGTTTGTGTGGATTTATTTACTCATCTAACCTACATGCTATTGAATTATTCATGCTATTGAATATAACTGTTTGCAGGAATTTCCCTCATTATAAACTCGCATTTTTCCCTCATTATAAAGCTGCGGGAATGAGTAAAACTATGTGATATAGCCTACACATACATTCAGGACCTGATTAAATATAACTCTATTATACAGAAATAACTCTATTATACAGATATTTGTGAAATAAAATTCCATGACTTTAACAAAACTTTTCCAGGCCTGGAAATTACTGTTTTAAATTTTCATAGCTTTTCCAGGTTTTTCATGACCGTACGAACCCTGTTAAAAGCAACTGATGCACGCTTTCAATCACTAAAGATTGGTCCTCTCCCTCCTCTAATCACAGGTGAGCCGTTACCCCGCTTTATTCTGGGACCTCTCAATTTACAAATTAAGCACTGGGCTACTTTATTAAAGTACTGCTCTTAACAGACCTGTGTGTTTTGTATCACTAGTGCAGTGTCCGTTCTCGGAGCATATAAGCCCTGCCTGTGTGAGGCGCGCCGCTTCCGGTTCGCGCTGTTCTGTACTTTATTAAAAGTTTATTAATTCTGAACGTGTCGCGTGTCCATATTGCACCAAAATGCGACACTGCGTCGCAGCAACACCCGCCACGCGTGAAGTCGATTGGATGAACGTTCTCGACATAATAAAAATGCAAGCAGTCAGACAGACGCACAGAGATTCCTGCCTTTATTAGAGAGAAAAATATGTTCAGGCCCCTCCCTCCGAAGCTTCGAATATTCGATGTTGATTTATACCGAAGCTTCGAAGCCCAAAAAATGGTAATCGGACCAGCCCTACAACAAAGTAAAGTTTTACTAAAAAACAACAACTCATAACTCATAAAAACAATTCTTTCATTATTTACATTGTCGTCCCAAGCATGCATGACTTTCTGTCTTCTGTGGTAGATGAAGTAAGATAAGTAGATATTTTGAAAAATATATTTTTTGTTTGTTTATTCTATTTATATATTTATTCATTCATTTATTTATTTGTTGTTTCATGCTTTCACTCTAAACACAAAAACATTCTTCAGAATATACTTTAAGTTCTGCAATTCAACATGAAGATGAATGAATAATGACAGAATTATCATTTTTGGTTCTT
Source organism: Aspiorhynchus laticeps (assembly GCA_023376895.1). NCBI lineage: Eukaryota > Metazoa > Chordata > Actinopteri > Cypriniformes > Cyprinidae > Aspiorhynchus > Aspiorhynchus laticeps. Next base: position 125,979 of record JALXFT010002435.1, read on the forward strand.
TTTAAGAACCTATAGGTTATTTATTTAGGTTATTTATGCTTTAAATTCAAACACATAAGTTAACCGTTTACAATTTGGTTAAGTGTAGTCAAAGTTATTGACTTTATCTTTAAAATAATTCCATGAACTGCAATAACACATTAATAAAATGCTTTTTATTTTACTAAGCATAAAATATCAAGGATATCGAACTTTTTTGTTTAGATCTTTTTATAGCATGCACATAAGGAAGAAGTCTTTCTAAACAAGAAACAACACGGTGAAAGCACTGTTCTGGTTTAAAGGCCAATTCACACTGCACTGACAGATGGCAACAGACACGTTCATTGTGGCACTTGTTTTTTTTTCCCTGTTGAACATGTTGAATCGCTGTTTGTGGGGTCTTGGAGTGTCTGAGCTCAATCAGCTGTCGTTGTTGGTGTGCATGTGTCGGTGCGCTGTGAATTTTAATAATTTTAATAGTAGCCTAGTAGTAGCAGTATGCACTGTGTGCTGAACAATATTAATATATTTCTGCCGCAGTGTCTTCCAAGTTAAACCGAACTTTTATTTTGACAGGTTGCCGTGAATACCTTACAGTTCTGTGTGTGTATGATATGATGCTAGTTTTACTCAAATCAAATGGTAAAATGCTCATGAAGTGACTCTCAGAGCAGTTCTGGAGATGCTGTTCATGTGTTTATGTCCTCATTTAGACGGCAGACGCTGAAATCACCGCAAGCGCGCTTCAGTCTGTGTGTAGTAAACAAACCCGCGCGATAAAGAGCGCAGACTGCTCCGTATGGTTTCGAATCGCTCTCGCGGATGTCAAACACTGATTCAACATACCGAACGACAAGACGTTTTTCGATACTCGGTGGCATCGAGGCAATTCGGTCGGTGCCTAAAAAGTATCGAACTCGATACCCAGCCGTAAATATATTACTACTGTTTAATAGAATGTACTTCTTAAAGTAACAAATAATTATAATATCACACAATTTTAATTTTGTTTTCATTTTGTTTTAAATAAACAGTAAATGTCTGTTGTGAAGCACTTTATTTGCCAAAAAATGTAATTTGATTAATTTTTTATAAGTTTAATTCAATTATTTAAACGTTTTATGCATTCATTTGAATGCCACAATTTTAGTGTTTCCCCTTTTGGTATATGCTGGAAATTTGGTGCAGAAAAAAAAGAAAGAAAAGTTTTTGACAGTCATTGAAATAAATAACTGTATTCAACAAAGTAGGGCTGGACCAGAATATTCAAATATTCGTTCAGTGGGTTGGCATTCGATTTTCAATTTTGAGATTCGAATTTCGAATAGCCTTTTTTTTTCTTTTTTTTTAACACCTGGCATCCCCCGCGAAACGGTTCTCAACCTGTCCGCCTGGCTGAACATCTGCACCAGCAACAGACCATTCGCCAATGAAAGACGTTCGTGCTGACCTATAGCATGCATATAGGCCCATTTCATGAAAAATCTTCTATTAGCTATAAGCACGCTTCCCGCACATCTACATTTGAAATAATGAACTTAAGCGCGCAAAAGACACGACATGTGAACGGACCCTCTGCTATCACAAAACCGAATGCGATGCATGTGTTTTCTTTCTGTCAACTGTCCCGAGATGCGAGCGAAAGTCTTGGATCAGCGTGCAGTATCTCTTGTAGTGCAGACGAGATGCTGATGTGAAGCTGCTTTGAGAGAGAGAAAAAGAGAAGACGCGGTCCAGCTGAATCACTCACGCTGTTTTCAAATGACTGATTTAATCTGCTAGTTTGTGTGGATTTATTTACTCATCTAACCTACATGCTATTGAATTATTCATGCTATTGAATATAACTGTTTGCAGGAATTTCCCTCATTATAAACTCGCATTTTTCCCTCATTATAAAGCTGCGGGAATGAGTAAAACTATGTGATATAGCCTACACATACATTCAGGACCTGATTAAATATAACTCTATTATACAGAAATAACTCTATTATACAGATATTTGTGAAATAAAATTCCATGACTTTAACAAAACTTTTCCAGGCCTGGAAATTACTGTTTTAAATTTTCATAGCTTTTCCAGGTTTTTCATGACCGTACGAACCCTGTTAAAAGCAACTGATGCACGCTTTCAATCACTAAAGATTGGTCCTCTCCCTCCTCTAATCACAGGTGAGCCGTTACCCCGCTTTATTCTGGGACCTCTCAATTTACAAATTAAGCACTGGGCTACTTTATTAAAGTACTGCTCTTAACAGACCTGTGTGTTTTGTATCACTAGTGCAGTGTCCGTTCTCGGAGCATATAAGCCCTGCCTGTGTGAGGCGCGCCGCTTCCGGTTCGCGCTGTTCTGTACTTTATTAAAAGTTTATTAATTCTGAACGTGTCGCGTGTCCATATTGCACCAAAATGCGACACTGCGTCGCAGCAACACCCGCCACGCGTGAAGTCGATTGGATGAACGTTCTCGACATAATAAAAATGCAAGCAGACAGACAGACGCACAGAGATTCCTGCCTTTATTAGAGAGAAAAATATGTTCAGGCCCCTCCCTCCGAAGCTTCGAATATTCGATGTTGATTTATACCGAAGCTTCGAAGCCCAAAAAATGGTAATCGGACCAGCCCTACAACAAAGTAAAGTTTTACTAAAAAACAACAACTCATAACTCATAAAAACAATTCTTTCATTATTTACATTGTCGTCCCAAGCATGCATGACTTTCTGTCTTCTGTGGTAGATGAAGTAAGATAAGTAGATATTTTGAAAAATATATTTTTTGTTTGTTTATTCTATTTATATATTTATTCATTCATTTATTTATTTGTTGTTTCATGCTTTCACTCTAAACACAAAAACATTCTTCAGAATATACTTTAAGTTCTGCAATTCAACATGAAGATGAATGAATAATGACAGAATTATCATTTTTGGTTCTTTTTAAGAACCTATAGGTTATTTATTTAGGTTATTTATGCTTTAAATTCAAACACATAAGTTAACCGTTTACAATTTGGTTAAGTGTAGTCAAAGTTATTGACTTTATCTTTAAAATAATTCCATGAACTGCAATAACACATTAATAAAATGCTTTTTATTTTACTAAGCATAAAATATCAAGGATATCGAACTTTTTTGTTTAGATCTTTTTATAGCATGCACATAAGGAAGAAGTCTTTCTAAACAAGAAACAACACGGTGAAAGCACTGTTCTGGTTTAAAGGCCAATTCACACTGCACTGACAGATGGCAACAGACACGTTCATTGTGGCACTTGTTTTTTTTTCCCTGTTGAACATGTTGAATCGCTGTTTGTGGGGTCTTGGAGTGTCTGAGCTCAATCAGCTGTCGTTGTTGGTGTGCATGTGTCGGTGCGCTGTGAACTGGCCTTTACACTGCCTCAAAAGTACACCCTTCCTCAAACACATCCAATGGCACTGAAGCACCACAAGCGCTGTTGATTAGCGTACTGTGAGATGAGATTTAGTCACACTGCCCGTCCTAACCAGCACACATCCAGACCTCATATACATGTGCTCCACAAGCCTTACATTTGCAATGCAAAGAGCTGATGCAAACTTATCAGAACCAAAGCAGCATCATTTTAAATTTTGGTTTTCATCTCAATTACATCAACAGGAAAAAAAAAAAAATTATTCGTTGAAAAGCATGCTGGTGGAAATCATCTAAAACTGTGAAAGACTTACTGTTCCACTGACAACTCTAAAAGCACTGTGAAAAAAGAAAGAAAATAAACTTTCTCAGCTAATCAAAACAATTGAAAATAAGCAACAGAATGAGCTATTAAATCAACTAAACACGTCTAGCTGCTTGAAAACAACTGAAATGCCAACAGACATTACAGGATGAGCTCAATGAATAAAAATCCTCTGAGACGAACTAACGAACATCTCAGCTTACAGGTGAAGGTCATGTCGTGACATGAAGGGTTAGAGTTTTACACTCCCTGTATATCAGATATCTAGATATTTGACTGATTGGCTCGTAAAGTATCAATAATGCATGACCAAGGATCGTTTATTCCAGAAACCGGCTTGTTTCGTTGCTTTTAAATGTTCATCTGACATTGCCAGGGTTAGCAGCCGCTGTGGACATCCTATGTTCACTATATAAACTGACTGCTGTGTGATCTCTCACTCTAGCTCTGATTAGTGCTATTAAACCAGTACTTCGCTATCAAGTCAAAACTTCAATTTTACACATGTAAGGATACCAGCCTTTCCACAGCAGCAGTGGTACCGAGTACTACTTTTCAAACGCTCCTGAGTGTCTGTGAAGAGCATCCAAGGTTTCAATTTACAATGTGTTTTTGCAGCGCTGTCAACTGTCCCGAGATGCGAGCGAAAGTCTTGGATCAGCGTGCAGTATCTCTTGTAGTGCAGACGAGATGCTGATGTGAAGCTGCTTTGAGAGAGAGAAAAAGAGAAGACGCGGTCCAGCTGAATCACTCACGCTGTTTTCAAATGACTGATTTAATCTGCTAGTTTGTGTGGATTTATTTACTCATCTAACCTACATGCTATTGAATTATTCATGCTATTGAATATAACTGTTTGCAGGAATTTCCCTCATTATAAACTCGCATTTTTCCCTCATTATAAAGCTGCGGGAATGAGTAAAACTATGTGATATAGCCTACACATACATTCAGGACCTGATTAAATATAACTCTATTATACAGAAATAACTCTATTATACAGATATTTGTGAAATAAAATTCCATGACTTTAACAAAACTTTTCCAGGCCTGGAAATTACTGTTTTAAATTTTCATAGCTTTTCCAGGTTTTTCATGACCGTACGAACCCTGTTAAAAGCAACTGATGCACGCTTTCAATCACTAAAGATTGGTCCTCTCCCTCCTCTAATCACAGGTGAGCCGTTACCCCGCTTTATTCTGGGACCTCTCAATTTACAAATTAAGCACTGGGCTACTTTATTAAAGTACTGCTCTTAACAGACCTGTGTGTTTTGTATCACTAGTGCAGTGTCCGTTCTCGGAGCATATAAGCCCTGCCTGTGTGAGGCGCGCCGCTTCCGGTTCGCGCTGTTCTGTACTTTATTAAAAGTTTATTAATTCTGAACGTGTCGCGTGTCCATATTGCACCAAAATGCGACACTGCGTCGCAGCAACACCCGCCACGCGTGAAGTCGATTGGATGAACGTTCTCGACATAATAAAAATGCAAGCAGACAGACAGACGCACAGAGATTCCTGCCTTTATTAGAGAGAAAAATATGTTCAGGCCCCTCCCTCCGAAGCTTCGAATATTCGATGTTGATTTATACCGAAGCTTCGAAGCCCAAAAAGTGGTAATCGGACCAGCCCTACAACAAAGTAAAGTTTTACTAAAAAACAACAACTCATAACTCATAAAAACAATTCTTTCATTATTTACATTGTCGTCCCAAGCATGCATGACTTTCTGTCTTCTGTGGTAGATGAAGTAAGATAAGTAGATATTTTGAAAAATATATTTTTTGTTTGTTTATTCTATTTATATATTTATTCATTCATTTATTTATTTGTTGTTTCATGCTTTCACTCTAAACACAAAAACATTCTTCAGAATATACTTTAAGTTCTGCAATTCAACATGAAGATGAATGAATAATGACAGAATTATCATTTTTGGTTCTTTTTAAGAACCTATAGGTTATTTATTTAGGTTATTTATGCTTTAAATTCAAACACATAAGTTAACCGTTTACAATTTGGTTAAGTGTAGTCAAAGTTATTGACTTTATCTTTAAAATAATTCCATGAACTGCAATAACACATTAATAAAATGCTTTTTATTTTACTAAGCATAAAATATCAAGGATATCGAACTTTTTTGTTTAGATCTTTTTATAGCATGCACATAAGGAAGAAGTCTTTCTAAACAAGAAACAACACGGTGAAAGCACTGTTCTGGTTTAAAGGCCAATTCACACGGCACTGACAGATGGCAACAGACACGTTCATTGTGGCACTTGTTTTTTTTCCCTGTTGAACATGTTGAATCGCTGTTTGTGGGGTCTTGGAGTGTCTGAGCTCAATCAGCTGTCGTTGTTGGTGTGCATGTGTCGGTGCGCTGTGAACTGGCCTTTACACTGCCTCAAAAGTACACCCTTCCTCAAACACATCCAATGGCACTGAAGCACCACAAGCGCTGTTGATTAGCGTACTGTGAGATGAGATTTAGTCACACTGCCCGTCCTAACCAGCACACATCCAGACCTCATATACATGTGCTCCACAAGCCTTACATTTGCAATGCAAAGAGCTGATGCAAACTTATCAGAACCAAAGCAGCATCATTTTAAATTTTGGTTTTCATCTCAATTACATCAACAGGAAAAAAAAAAAAATTATTCGTTGAAAAGCATGCTGGTGGAAATCATCTAAAACTGTGAAAGACTTACTGTTCCACTGACAACTCTAAAAGCACTGTGAAAAAAGAAAGAAAATAAACTTTCTCAGCTAATCAAAACAATTGAAAATAAGCAACAGAATGAGCTATTAAATCAACTAAACACGTCTAGCTGCTTGAAAACAACTGAAATGCCAACAGACATTACAGGATGAGCTCAATGAATAAAAATCCTCTGAGACGAACTAACGAACATCTCAGCTTACAGGTGAAGGTCATGTCGTGACATGAAGGGTTAGAGTTTTACACTCCCTGTATATCAGATATCTAGATATTTGACTGATTGGCTCGTAAAGTATCAATAATGCACGACCAAGGATCGTTTATTCCAGAAACCGGCTTGTTTCGTTGCTTTTAAATGTTCATCTGACATTGCCAGGGTTAGCAGCCGCTGTGGACATCCTATGTTCACTATATAAACTGACTGCTGTGTGATCTCTCACTGTAGCTCTGATCAGTGCTTCGCTATCAAGTCAAAACTTCAATTTTACGCATGTAAGGATACCAGCCTTTCCACAGCAGCAGTGGTACCGAGTACTACTTTTCAAACGCTCCTGAGTGTCTGTGAAGAGCATCCAAGGTTTCAATTTACAATGTGTTTTTGCAGCGCTGAGCATTGTAGCCAATCACAGATGTTTGTTGAGCGTGAATGCATAGCACTTGCATATCATTGCTCTTTTGTTGATTTTGATTGCTTCCACTGTCCTCATTTGTAAGTCGCTTTAGATAAAAGCATCTGCTAAATGACTAAATGTAAATGTAATGGCCAATCAGAGGCGTGTAAGCTCGAGCTCATTCTGCACTATAAGTATATTAGCTATACATATATATATCAGCTATAAGTATAAACATGATGTAAACAAGAGATTCATTGTGCAGTATAGACAGATTTGAGATTGATGTGCGTGCTTTTGCTTGCATTTTGTCAGAATAGATCTGTGCATTAAGTCTTGCAGTGTAAAAGTCTTTGCACTCATTTTTCTCGTCAGAAATTTTCGCACATTAAAAAATAAAAAGGACCTCACGTTGTGTCAATCACGCTTACACACTGCCTCCGAATCTTTCGTCCATCATAAAAAAAATTTGGATCAGGTTCGATTTTCTGCGTTTTCGCATCTGTAGCAAGCATTGGATAGGAAAGGACGACTAATACGAAGAAAAAAAATAAAATAAAATAAAAAACGCATACGAAAATTTTGGACTCAGTGTGCAAGGATGGGTGTAACAGACCAGCCACTTGTTCTGCTACCTGTAACATACGTTACAAAAAAATAACCATGGTTTTATTGTAGTAAAAGTTTAGTAACCATGGTTTTTGGTGTATTGATTACCATTTGTATAACCACAGTTTTACCACAAATACCATGGTTAAACTATGATTAGTGTAGCAAAACCATGGTTAATTTGTGGTTGCCATAGTTTAACTATAGTAACCATGTTTTTTTTGGTTTTATTTGTAGTAAAACCATGGTTAATTTTCGTAAGGGGTGTTTGTTATTTCATTACTTTCATTTGAGATTTTTCATACAATGTTTACATAACTGAACAATATTTGAATGGTTTAATGTATTTACTTATAATCATTAAATGCATTATGATATTTTTCGCTGTCGTACCGAAATTGGTACCGAACCGTGGGATTTGGTACTGGTATTGGTAACGACTACTGAAATGTAGCGATAACACTATGCTAAACTCTTTCATTTTATTTATTATTTGAAGGCCATGTGCCACTAATGTTGTGTTTTTGTAATGTTAATAGGGTTAAATAAAGGAGGTAATGTTTAAGTATTATTGTTTTTTTTTATACCATGGTAACGGCTTGAGTATACTGTACTTTTGGTGGTATCAGTACCAACTACTAGATTAGTGGTATCCTTAAATCCCTAGCTCAATGCTATCTCTTAGAAACATGTAAATTTGTGGCTAATTAATCTATTATGTAACGTTTGAGTGTCCAGGATGGGCATTGTTTCAGTTAAAACAACAATGCATGGGTTTCTTATCAGCTTTAGCCAACATCAGCATCCTTCATCTGTATAATCCTCAATCAAATCCTTAATCAAACATTCAGTCTCACACTGAAATGTCCTCTGAAAGACTGCAAAACTAAGAAAAAAATCAAAACAAACATCTCGTGCGCTCAAAATAGCTCACTTAATCAAGGCAATGAACGATGAAGCAAATGCCAGCTCATGTGCTTGACACAATATTTGAGATCAACATGAAAACACAACACTGATGCACATATAAACATACACACAAACCATGGAGTCACGTTTCTACTCCAATGTGAGACTTATGTAATGATCCAGTGCCCATCATCAAGCTAGCATCTATTAGACATAAGGATGGTATATAATCACAGGAAATAACAATATGTCCAAAAATAAACTCAAAACCAGCACGTTATTATACAAGTGACCTTCCTTTACCAAAACTGATCATGTAATAACATCATCATACATGTGCTAATCACTCAAAAATCAACAACAGTAATTATTAAACCATTAAAAACAGACATTATAGGAAAAGAGGTCATTTATACCTGATGTCAATTCCTCCTCAAGGATAGCCGTCTTATTTAGATGCCTCTTCCTTCTTTCACGACGATTTGATATATTTCGTTATTAATAAATAAGTAAATGTTTTGGTGTAAAATCCTCCTGATGTCCTTCGTGTTAGCTCGCCGGCTAATGTCTTCAGATCAGCAGAGCAGATTTAATATGGTTTAACTGCACTGTCCACAGTACTTCAAAGCAATTAATAAATAAATGCCTGGTAATAATGTTAAGATTTCAATTAACGTACTATTTTACTCTTTGGTCTGCTAAATCTCTTTTACTCGTCTAGTACGTGGATGCTAAGGCTGATGCTAACCCACACAAACAGCAGATCTCACAAACCTGCTTTAAAAAGATCGCCAGATTTAAAAAATAATAAACATAAGGAGCTGAGCACACATGTTCTGGATTAATTTAGTTGATAAATTTAAATGCTAAATAAATCGCCAGATATAGCGGTTATGATCTGATTTCGTCCGTACAGCTCTAACGGCTAATCCTGAGAAAATAACGCATTTAAATCATAAAAATAATATCGATTTGCCCTTTTATCTTAGTCTTACTTTCTCAAACCCTGCTTTATCTGTCACTAACAGAGAATTTATATGATATCCGAGGGACTCTTTCTCATCTAACCTGGCCTGTCTTTCTTCTATTATTTTATTTCTATTATAACAAAGCTGATCAAATAAAGGTGCGCTCTCGTCTTATAAACACTAACCAGTTACTCTATCCGACTAGCTAGTGCGTTAACCCGCATTTAAAGCCTTTTTCTGGCTGAAACACACACCGACTGATATTGTAATAACAGACTGTGAGTCTGAGCATCATACACTGCCCTCTACTGACAGAGCCTCAGAGAAACACAGTCTGAATACAGACAGGCAGTGTTTGGGGTAACACATTACAAGTAACGCGAGTTACGTAATAATAGTACTTTTTTCAAGTAACTAGTAAAGTAACGCATTACTTTTTAATTTACAAGAGAATATCGGAGTTACTTTTTCAAAAAAGTAACGCCAGTTACTTTTTTCCCATTTGTTGACTGACATCTCTTTAACCTGGCGTACACACAGGGCCGTAGCTAGAGGATTGGGGGCCCCCTGAAAAAATATTGATGTGGGCCCCCCCACACACACATATCATATACTGTACAATACACAAGCATGGAACCAAATTGCATGCTTTTTTGTAGTTTTCATAATATCTCAGTTATACAACTAATAAAATATTAGAATTATTCACAGAACATGGCCTATATAGTATAATTCCTGGATTTTGTGGGCCCCCTGGGCGGTGGGGGCCCCTAGAATTGTCCCCACCTTTCACCCCACTAGCAACGGCCCTGCCTACACATAACACACTAATACACTTCTATTATTCAAATCCGTTAAAGGATTGTTAGGCTGCATTAATTAGATCAACCGGAACCGGGAACACTTCCCATAACACACAATGTACTCGTTACATCGTAAAAAGATTGACATCTACGCTAATATTTGTTTCTTTCTTATTCTGTTTCTCAGTCCGTGTCCGGATCAGATGGTGGATCGGCGCCGGGAGATGATGTCTGCGGCCCTGATCGTCAGCGATGAGCCCCGGGGACATAATCCCAGTGAAGACCTCGACTTAAAATACAATAAAACAAAAAATAAAACAAATAACTAAAAATATAATAAAATACCTAACTACATAATACTATTATTGTTAGAAATTGCAACAATATTAAAATAGAAATCTAAAACATTTAAAGTCTTAATTAAAACAATAAATAAACAATAATATCCTGGCCAGAGGAGAACTGGCCCCCGACTGAGCCTGGTTTCTCCCAAGGTTTTTTTCTCCACTCTGTCACAGAGGGAGTTTAGGTTCAGTATTTTTACTCTAATGGCAACATACAGGTCCGTTTCTATGCAATTAAAGTGAAATAACTGAACATTAATATAGGAGCCTGATAAAAATACTCATTTTAGAAGAAAATTTCAGAATAAAAGCTTTTGCATCTGAACTCTTCTCATATATATATATAGTGCTGTCAAACGATATTGCAATTAATAAAATAAAAATAAAAGGTTTTGTTTAGATAATATATATATGTGTGTGTTCTGTGTATATTTATTATGTGTATATAAATACACGCATACAGTATATATTTTGAAAATATTTACATGTATATATTTATATTATAAATATATTTAATATACAAATATAATATGTGTGCATGTGTGTGTATTTATATACACAGTACACACACATATATATATTATGTAAACAAAACCTTTTATTTTGAATGCGATTAATCTTTTGACACCACTAAGCCTCCGTCTCTCAGCCAATCAGAGGAGCGCTTACTGGTCGCGAGCACAGCAACAGTCGTCAAAACACTGCGGGCTTAAAATGATGAAGAATCTGGGGTGAGTGATATATTAATGACTAATCAGGATATTTAATCCAGTATGCTGCTGTCTTCACGTTGTGCATCACGCGTTTTGCGCTGCTTTAGTGTAAATGCGGATGATTAAAGGATGCAGTGTTTTGTTATGTATGTAGATGCATCTGAAACATTCACTCTTAGCCTGCCCTCTGCAGTAAGATACAGTGTATAGTGTACATTAAACCCGTAGCAATGACTGATTAATCATGGCCTGGTTTAACACTGTACATGTTATCAGGTGTGTTGATTTGTTTTGCAGTGATGGCCTGTTGTTTGAGCTGGAGAAAGGCAAGCCCAGGCTTGTTTTGGCTAAATATGGTAAGAACATGAACTTGTCATTTATGTCAGTTTTGATGTATGATAATAATAATAATAATTCATTACATTTATATAGCGCTTTTCTGCTTTTTCTAAGCACTCAAAGCGCTCTACATTGTATAGTGTATCGACGAAACATGCTACCTATCAGATTGTGCTACCAATAATATATTTGCATTGATTTAAGGGTAAGTTTAGGGTAAGGGTAGGTGTGGATGGGTAGGTTTAGGGTAGGGGTAGATATGGACATTAAAAAAAGTCTCAAACCACATGAATAAGATGCTGGTAGCACAATCTGATAGGAAACATTTTTCGCTATCGATTTGTGCTACCTATCTTTTTAATGGGAGGCAGCACAATCTGAGCGGGTAGCACAAATCGTCAGAACAGGTGTCCACCACCAGTCATTACACTTACCACCAGTTATGCACACTTCAGGGTCTCAGTGGAAGTAGTTGACATTAAAGGCATTTTTTGCTTACTGTTTGTGTTTTATGAACAGTGCATATTCACACTTGGGTAAAGGTCCGGCACATTCGGACTTATGCATTCAATTACTCTGTTAAACACACTACATTCAGCGGACATTCGCAAGTAATTATGACATTAAAACAATACTTGCCCAATTTGATCGATTGTGATTTTTTTTTTAGTTGGTTGACGATGTCGCTGATTATAATTTGCAAAAAATAACATTATTGCACATATAATTAGAAAGGTATTGAATGCGGAAATGTGTGAATGTGCGAATATAAAACCAACTTTACTCAAGTGATATTCACTATTACTCATATATGACCCTGGACCACAAATTGAGAAATTGAGATTTATACAGCATCTGAAAGCTGAATAAATAATCTTTGCATTGATGTCTGGTTTGTTATGATTGGACAATATTTGGCTGAGATACAACTATTAGAAAATCTGGAATCTGAGCAAAAAAATCAAAATATTGAGAAAATCTCTTTTAAAGTTGTTCAAATGAAGTTCTTAGCAATGCATATTACTAATCAAAAATTAAGTTTTGATATATTTATGGTAGGAAATTCACAAAATATCTTCATGGAACATGATCTTTACTTAACATCTTAATGATTTTTGGCATAAAAGAAAAATTGATAATTTTGACCCATACAATGTATTGTTTGCTATTGCTACAAATATACCTGTGTTACTTATGACTGCTTTTGTGCTCCAGGGACACATATGACATAGACATATGACTAAGAGTGTATCTCGTCTTATACAGGTGCTGAATCAAAGTCTTCTGATAAGAAAGGCTCTTGTCGGGTAAGTGAACATCTGTACAGCCTTTTTGTGTTTAAAAAAACAAGTCAATGAACTCAGTCTGTGTAAATGTGTTCAATTTAACACGCAAGTTATCAAACATGCATGTTGTTACTTGTGTGTGATCTGTAGTCTTTGTACTCAGATTCCTCCAAGGAATAAAACACACAAAATCATCAACTCCAAACAATGTCCTCCTCAACCAGACAAAGCCGAAAAGGAAAAAAGAAGCAAAAACACAGCAGCTGTCAGTTGTGTTGGGCAGAACAGCACAGGCGGGCCCAAGCACAGGTCCAGCGAGGCTGTGAGAGTCCAATCGGACAGCAGCAGGAACGACTCTGTCGCGCAGCAGAAAGAGAGCGTGGTGTGTCTGACACAGGAGCAGTTCCAGCAGATACTGAGCACCATCAGCAGCTCATCCGCTGCAAACACACACACTCACACAGGTGAGCTCCTGCAGTGATTATAGACCGATTTCATGTAGACGTCACAGTTACGTCACTCGTAGCTGCGCGCGCATTGTGGTGGCAGAACCGCACGGTAACAAGTAGTGTTGTTTTTGGCGGCCTGTTTTAATTTTAGTTTTAGTCTTTGTGTGAAGCTGTCATTTTAGTTTTTATTAGTTTTAGTCACGTTCATACTCTTTTTAGTCTAGTCAAGTTTCAGTCCACTAAAAGTCTGAGCATTTTAGTCTTATTTTAGTCAGAATTATCCATGACTATCTTCGTCTAGATTTAGTCGATGAAAACTGATGACATTTAGTCTAGTTTTAGTCAACGGAAATGGTATTTTAGTCTCTTTTTAGTAATGCAATTCTATTTAACCCAGTCAATATAGTATAAGTACCTAGCAGTACAGACAAAACCACAATTTTCTTTTAGACAAACCCATTTCAAACAAGGTTATCTTATTATATTATTGTTACCTTATAGACTCAAGAATACATCCAAAGACACTCTGATTTGAATTTACAACATTTATTTTACCAACCAAACATATTAGAAGTACACACACACAAAAATAATAAATAAAATAAAATAGCATCACATGACAATGCCAGAAAAAAAAAAAAATACATTCAAGTTTAACAAAGAGAAACAAGGTGCTTGAATGCTCGAGCTACAATAACATACTAAAAAGTGCAAATAAAATGTGTATGTCTGTTACTTGTTGCTTGTAAACTGAAGTCAGATGAAGCCGGCCATCAGTCCCTTTCTCTCAGACTTAACTTTGTTTGTTGTCGTCTTCTAAATAATGCCGCGAGTGGGGCTTGAGGAAGTGACGTCGCCTGCGTCTGCGCAGAGTGTTGCCAAGTCCGCGGTTTTCCCGCGGAATTGGGCTACTTTAACACTGTTGCCGCGGGTTGTTTTTCATGTCCGCGGGTTGAAGCGACCCCAATAACGTGATATTTAGCCCCTGGAATGCAAACTTTACTGGGGAACCCCCCTCGAAATGCGATTGGGCTAGTTTTGAGTAGCAATTGGGCGGGTTTTGTTGCAAAAACCTGGCAACCCTGACGTAACGTTAAGTCATATGAAACAGAAATACTGCAAAATAATAATAACGCGACTAAACGAGACGAAATAACGTTATAACATTTCGTTTCGTCTCGTTTTGGTCAACGAAAATGAGACATTTTAGCATAGTTTTTATTTTGTAAACCACATTTCTCGTTTTTATTCGTCAATGATATTGCATTATACATTTAATTATCGTCATCGTCACATGACCAGCATTTACATTGCGTCTCGTCTCGTTTTCGTCACGTGATAAAGGTTCGTCATAATTTTCGTTGACGAAAGCAACACTAGTAACAAGAGGAGTGAAATGGGAAAGATCCACAGAATAAGAGATCAAATGTACTGTTGTGGCTTTGGATGTCAGAATCGGGATGCAAATAATTTTTATAGAATACTGTCGTCAAAAACGCCATTTGAAGCTAAACGCAGACGTTTAAACGTACAGACTAATGAATGATAATACTCTACTTTTAAAGCATAAATTTGATTTAAACAATTGGTCTACATAATATTCACATATACAGTTCATAGGGAATATATTATATTCGCCCTACAGTTACAGCATGAACATTTAAACCTATAACATTTTACATTTAACGTTACCTATTTTGTCTCACAATTCTTTTTTGCCTTTTTTTTTTTTTCTCGCAAATGCAACTTTATATTTCGTATTTCGGTAACTCGATTTAACTCGGGGGGGGCGGATGTGTGGGGTATAACTCAAAAGAGAGAATGACGAGTTGATTTTTCTTCTCAGAATTGTGAGATATAATCTCGGAATTGCGAGAATAAAGTCAGAATTTTGAAATATTGAAATTTTAACAACAAACTGACGATTTATATGCTTAATCATGTGTAATTGTATATACATTGTTATAGGCAAGTAAGACTGAGTTTGTTTGTCTAGTCAAGTCAAGTCAAGTCACCTTTATTTATATAGCGCTTTTAACAATACAGATTGTGTCAAAGCACTTAACAGTATCAAGTTGGAGGATAGAGTGTCAGTAATGTATAATAATAAGATTAAACACTCAATTTTCAGTTAAAGGCATTTCATTATTGAATTCTGAGATGTCATTGTCTAGCTAAGTTTAGTTTAAATAGTATCTGTGAAATCAAATTTGATGATAATCGCTAGAAATTAAGTGTCCCCAAGTGTTAAATAAGTGTTATGAGCAATTGTGGCTGGAATAATGTAGCTGTAAAAATAGTTGCCTGCTGAAATTGAAATATATATTACATCTTCATGATGACTAGATAGTCACGGTGAGTTTGTCTTTACTATAGACATTAGATGTGACTCAACAGGTACAGGTCGGCCAATTTTGTCCGTTAAAGTTAACCTTTTCAAATAACGCCGTCCCGGACAGTATGCAGGTATGCAGCCCTTACATATGCAGGTAAAATCAGAATTTCTCCAGTTATTGTTAAAAAAACAAGCTAACAGACTTCATAGCTAGTGTTAGTGAAGCGGTCAGTGGACTCGTTCTGCCACCACCTAAGCTCCGCCCACAAAAAAAACTCACAATGTTTACTAACATGAAATTGGTCTATAGGACCTGGGGCCTGTACCATGAAGCCGGATTAGGTGGCTAGCCAGGTAAGTTTCAGTTTAGTTTGCACCCGTCCTGGGTTTTAGGTACCATGAAAGTGGCTTGGCTTGCGTTCATTGCCATAGTAGCTTACACTGCACAGCTAACCTGCTCCGGGGCAGTTTATGTTCTGAGTTAGAGATCTCAAACTGAAAATGAACCAATCAGATGTGAGCAAAGTGACACATGTCTGACACACAAAAAGTCACTCCCCCAGTCTCTCTTCCTACAAATTAAAGCTCACTATGAAGTACCTTAAAAAAAAAATATATATATATACAACAAAATTGTCTGACTTTAATGATAATTACAATTTACATATGATTTATATAATTATAATATGATTTATATTATTATTACTCCATTACACACAAGCAATTTTAGTTTAACAATTCTTATAATAAGCATTCATATTAAATGAATATTAATATATACAGATCATATATAATATAAATAAGCTGTAGAATCAATAGATAACGCTTTAAAAATGGCTACATGTGACCTTACATGTTCGAGTCTCTATCACTATATATTATCAACTATATAAACTAACTTCACGAGTTTCACTTGTGACTGCACTGATAGAGCAAGATAATTTCCTTTATTTGTCCTCTTTCATGGACAAGTACTTCAGTGGACATGTGTTTAAATTCCTCTCATTCTTCTAACAAAATAGTTTTGAATCTCGCTGGCTCTCTCGTGAGAAGTGAGTCACACTTGCTCTGTGTTGTGATTGGCTGTTCACCGCTGATGTCACACATTCATGTGCACGTGCTCCATTAACTCAGGATCAAGCCTGAGTTGACAGAGAAAGTGATGATCAGCTTCATGGTACCAACAAAGCCAGATTGGAGTGGTTTGGTTTTGTCAACACAAAACTTATCCTATAACTCTGAATTTGTTCATCTACCATCATGGTACAGGCCCCTGGTGTTTCATGATCAATATACAGTTAAATAACTTCATCCATAGCATTCTGAAGACAAGCTTTTTTCTTGTTAGCAGAACCTGTGGCCAGCTCAGAGGAAAACTGTCCCAGAACTACAGGACCAGCTGAAGAGTTGATCCTGGACGACCATAATAACAGACACGGAGCGTCACAAGTACAGACAGACAGACGGTAAGAAAACTGACTTGATTTAAGATCAGCTACAGTATATCACAAGAGCTGAATCTTATAAAGTGAGCTTAGTTGTCATGGTAACAATGCTAGAATGAAAGGAACTTCATCAAATAATGAATCACTCCAAAGCACTCGAAATTATAGTGAAAACACACAACACACAAGTGCACCGACGCATTGCGGCTAACAAGCCTTCATCAGGGTGCCCTAAAGCCTTGCGAATAAAGGTTTTTAAACAGTTTTCACTATAATTTTGAGTTCCTTGGAGTGAATCCTTTTTTGATGAATTTAGAAGTCCTGCATCCAAAGAGCACTGATTAATAGACTTTATACCCCAGCAGCAATTTTGCATATTTTTTGATGTATGAACTTTATCAAATGTCTATTTTTATTTACTTTTTATTTTTTAAATATGAGCAGTGACATGAAATATGGCATGCTTTTGATAGGTTTTCGTGATAAATATCCAGAGTATGTACTAAGAATACATTAAGGCGAGACACTGCAGGTGAATAGGGTAAAACAATTAACTAATAGTTATCGCCTACTTACCCAGTTGATTGATTACATTGATAATTGCAAACATTTTATTATATTACAAATTTTCTAAAATGTTAGGTTTTTAATATGCAAATGATGCATTATTTAATGAAATATGCGCCAATTTGCATACATTTCTAGTACAAAAGTCTGAACAATGGATGAAGTCAGTTTCAAAATTCTTGTTTAATTTTTTTGACATATAAGAGTCAGATGTTTTTTGAGGGAATTTCTCATTTTTGTCACTTCATAATTCAGAAAACAGACAGAAAACAATATTTTTTCACAATTTTTGGGGAAATAAAATGTTGTTTATAATCAAGCAAATTATATATGAACAAACCCCTCTGTAAAAACCTTTAGGATACAGACAGGAATAAATATGTAAAGTGTGGTGTGTGTAAGTGCTACTGAAGTGGAGATTTATGGCTCAGTGTAGGAAAAAAACTCATTTTGAAAAAAACGCCTTTAAAAATATGTATTGTAATTGAAATCTATTGACACAAATAGATAAAGTGCTATAAAAGAAACAGTTAACAGTGTCTCTTGGATGTTTTCTTTCCACTAGTCTGAAAAAAAAAAACACTTTATGAAAAACCAAAAAGCCCAAAAAAGCTCAAACTTGACAGGTGCATGAAAAAACTGTTTTGTCTGTGGTGTCTCCCCTTAAGTTATGAAAACGTTATTCCTAAATGTTGTTTAAATGTTCAAAGCATTGTTTTTTAAACATTTAAAAAAACGGATTGTCTATTTACACCAAGTGCAAATAGCCCGTCTTGTTGGCAAAGGCTATTTACACTAACTCGCCCCACTAACGTGTGATTGAGTTAGTCAACACTAAAAAAAGGTGCTGATTTATCATCAGTTTCAGTGGCGCAGGTGGTAGAACACAAGCTTTTTGACGCGATTGACCAGGGTTCGCGCCCGCCTTTTGCCAAACTTTTTTTTTCTCCCTTTCCAAATCTCATATTGCATCAGAAAGGCATTTATTTTAAATAAAAATGAAGGAAATAATCAAAAAGTTGAAAATAAGAGTATCGGGTAGGTGTAGGGAGTGGCATGCATTTAATAATTTGAATTAAAACTATAATTTGCACGCAATACGTTATTATTGCGTACAGTTTTATAATGTAGGACAATAGTGAGGTGCAGATAATTGCCACTATTTGCAATAAGTAGTATAAATAGCAGAAAATCTTGCTATTTTAATGAATCTATAGCTATTTGCACTGTGTAAATAGCATATCTTTAAAAAATACTGCTATTTTCACTGAGTGCAAATAGTCGCTGCCTTAAAAAATTGATTCTTGGTTTTGTGAACATTCCATTTAATCATTTTGAAGACATTATGGGAAAGTTACTTTAGAATGCTCTCTATCCATCTGAAACTAGTATGCATTAATGTTTAAAAATAATTAGATTAATGTCCAACTAAAAAGTTTCAGAAAAATCTTTCATGTTATGAACAATATCTAAATAATATTTTTGTGCTGACATTGAGAACATTTGTTAAAGAACGAACATTCTATTAACATTTCTGACAGAATGTTTGTTAATAAATTTGAAAGAAGCTTGTCAAGTCAAGTCAAGTCACCTTTATTTATATAGCGCTTTTAACAATACAAATTGTGTCAAAGCAACTGCACAATATCAAAATGGGAAAATAGTGTCAATAATGTAAAATGACAAGATTAAATACTCAGAACAGACACATCTTTAAATTAAACACATCTTGTCAGAATGTTATCCGAGGCTCTGAGGATGTTACCTGTTAGCTGGGTCGTTCTTATTAACCATGATGAAGTGTGTCAAGTACAGGTGAATCTCAATAAATTATAATGTCGTGGAAAAGTTCATTTATTTCAGTAATTCAACTCAAATTGTGAAACGAAACTCGTGTATTAAATAAATTCAATGCACACAGACTGAAGTAGTTTAAGTCTTTGGTTCTTTTAATTGTGATGATTTAGGCTCACATTTAACAAAAACCCACCAATTCACTATCTCAACAAATTAGAATACTTCATAAGACCAATAAAAAAAAACATGTTTAGTGAATTGTTGGCCTTCTGGAAAGTATGTTAATCTACTGTATATGTACTCAATACTTGGTAGGGGCTCCTTTTGCTTTAATTACTGCCTCAATTCGGCGTGGCATGGAGGTGATCAGTTTGTGGCACTGCTGAGGTGGTATGGAAGCCCAGGTTTCTTTGACAGTGGCCTTCTGCATTGTTGGGTCTGGTGTCTCTCATCTTCATAGATTCTCTATGGGGTTCAGGTCAGGCGAGTTTGCTGGCCAATCAAGCACAGTAACACCATGGTCATTGAAACAGCTTTTGGTATCTTTGGCAGTGTGGGCAGGTGCCAAGTCCTGCTGGAAAATGAAATCAGCATCTCCATAAAGCTTGTCAGCAGAAGGAAGCATGAAGTGCTCTAAAATTTCCTGGTGAGATGGCTGCGTTGACTGTGGACTTCAGAAAACAGAGTGGACCGACACCAGCAGATGACATGGCAGCCCAAATCATCACTGACTGTGGAAACTTCACACTGGACTTCAAGCAACATGGATTCTGTGCCTCTCCACTCTTCCTCCAGACTCTGGGACCTTGATTTCCAAATGAAATGCAAGATTTACTTTCATCTGAAAAGAGGACTTTGGACTACTGAGTTATTTTTCTCCACAGCCCAGGTAAGACGCTTCTGACGTTGTCTCTGGTTCAGAAGTGGCTTGGTAGCCCTTTTCCTGAAGACGTCTGAGCGTGGTGACTCTTGATGCACTTGACTCCAGCTTCAGTCCACTCCTTGTGAAGCTCTCCCAAGTGTTTGAATCAGCTTTGCTTGACTGTATTCTCAAGCTTGCGGTCATTCCTGTTGCTTGTGCACCTTTTCTTACCCAAATTCTTCCTTCCAGTCAACTTTGCATTTAATATGCTTTGATACAGCACTCTGTAAACAGCCACACCTTTCAGTAATGACCTTCTGTGACTTACCCTCTTTGTGGAGGGCATCAATGTGGATCATTGCCAACTCAGCAGTCTTCCCCATTATTGTGGTTTCAAAGAACAAGAGATACCCAGAATTTATCCTGTATGGATGGTCATTTATTGAAATTCAAATGTAAATATTCTAATATTTTGAGATACTGATTTTTGACTTTCATGAGCTGTAAGCTCTAATCCTCAAAATTAAAACAAAAAAAACTTTTGAAATGTTTTACTTTACATGCAATGAATCTAAAATATATGAAAGTTTCACTTTTTGAAATAAGTTACAAGAAAAAATTAACTTTTTCACGACATTCTAATTTATTGAGATGCACCTGTATGCTCTTTTGTTTTGAATCAGGCCTCTGTCAGATGAGCAGCAGTCAGGGTTGTTCAGCACTTTTGGAGAAAGGGAAAGAGAGCGAGACAAACTGGAAGCCAGAAGAGCTCAATGGAGGAGAGAGCTGGGTACTGCTGTGTTGTGCATTCAGACAATCCTTTGTGATAACTATGTAGCAAGTTTTTAATTATTAATGAGGGTGGCGTAGAAACTCTATGAATGTGATGGACATATTCATTACATTGAATTGACATTTAAAGGGATAGTTCACCCAAAAATGAAAATTCTGTCATTTACTCACTATTGTGTTGTTTCAAAACTGTATGCGTTTCACAAAAGAAGATATTTTGAAGAATGTTGGTAACAGTTGCTTGTAGCTGTCAATGTCTATAGTTAGAAAAAAACTACTGTGGAAGTCAATGGGGACCAGAAACTGAACATTTGAAGAAAGTTGATAACCAAACAAAGTCCACCCTTAAACTTAACCTTTAAAGCAGATCATGTGAAAACTTATGAATGAGATACAAATTCATATGAATTAGTGAGCAATTCACCGAAATGGTTACATGAAGTAGATGCGAAGTGCAGTGAGACTGTGTTGAATTAGCTATGGTGAAATAATCAGTTTGCTGCTTCACAGATGAGCAGATGGCTCTGAAGAGGCAGCAGAAAGCCAGTCTCAAAGATATGAAAGCTCACAGTGAATCATGTGAAGCGAGGCTGAAGGACCTGCCTGACACAGTGAGTAGATATTATGTACTTCGCTTTTCATAAAACATATTGGCATTGCTGTGTATGGTCAATGTTTGACACACTATAAGCTGCTACACATTGAAAGTCATCTGTTTGTATGTGTTCAATCTGCCACAGATTTCACAGATGATAAATATTCTGCTATGCCTGGCAGTAGAAACAAAAATCAAACTTTTCAGTTAAATATTACAGGGAAATAATGCAAACAATTATTTTTTTTTTTAATCAGCCTGCTTTTCAAATCAATTGTCCACAAGAGGGTGCAACAAATAAATATATAAATCATACACAGCACTGTTTTAGTGTTCACTACTGAGAGAACAAATCTGGCTGTTAATAAAAGTGCATTACATTTTAAATTAAAGTGCATTATAAAAATCTAAAAATTTAACCAACACTCACAAGCCAGTTCAGTGTTAATTGTTTTATTACTTTAAATTTTGACTCATGTCATAATGCATCAAATTTACTGAAATAGCATTTAATTTTAATCAACAAAACAGAGCATTTTAGTTGACAAGAAAGTAAAGCAAATATTCAAGGAAAATAACTGTTAATGTTGTAAAATTCATCATTTATGAAACAAATTCAATTTCATTAAACAGCGAAAAATGTGACCTTGGACCACAAAACCAGTCATAAAATGTATACATCATCTGAAAGCTGAATAAATAATCTTTGCATTGATGTATGGTTTGTTATGATAGGACAATATTTATCTGAGATACAACTATTTGAAAATCTGGAATCTGAGGGAGCAAAAAAATCTAAAATGTTGAGAAAATCATCTTTAAAGTTGTTCAAATGAAGTTCTTAGCAATGCATTTTACTAATCAAAAATTAAGTTTTGAAGGGGACCTATTTGCTCCTTTTTACAAGATGTAAAATAAGTCTCCGATGTCCCCAGAGTGTGTATGTCAGAGTCATAAGTTTTAGCTCAAAATACCCCACAGATAAATTTTTATAGCTTGTTAAAATATTTTATAGCTCGTTTATGAATTACACAGACCGGGACGATAAAAATAACAACATAGCTGGTCTCATGGTGCATGGCATGCTATCACAAACTTTATAAGTCCCACTCGTGATTATGAGCTCAACAAACTCAAAGCGATCGACTCACATTTCTTTCATATGCAACTTTTAACTACCACATTCCTATTCACGATCATTCATGAAGACAGCACCAGTGAGAACAGACAGAGACGATGGTAGCTTTAGCATCATTAGCCTCACAGAGTGCTAAGAAGCTCTTTCAGAAAGACAATTTAGAAAACAAACGCGTGATACTTACTTTATCTGGAGATGACGTTCGCGCACGAAGTGTTGGTATTGATCCCTACACGTTTTGGGGACTTTACAGATTTTTTCCGGGACATTTCCTTAAACAGTGAAACTTAACCACAGTGTCCTCGGCTCAGATGGAGGGAGTCTATGGAGACTCCTATGTTTATTAGTGCATCCCAAAACACAACACTTATAAAGCCTCTTTGGTGCTGACAGTGTATATCTCCAGTAGCTACAGCAAGTAATCGGTAATGGCGGACCGCAGCTTCTCACTCAGGACTGTGTCTATGCTTATAGGGCAGCGTCACTAATGGGTGGGACTTTTTCCCCTCGGTGACGATGAACAGAGGGAGAATCTGAAACAGCTCGTTCTGAGAGACTGTTTATGATTATTTAGATTATAAATAAATGAGTGGGTGGATGTTTACCATTATATGCTGTTTTTTTTCACACACTGCGGCCACACAACTGTGTTCAAACACCTTATAAAAGTGATTTTTGCATCCCCTTTAATATATTTACTGTAGGAAATTTACAAATTATCTTCATGGAACATGATCTTTACTTAATATCCTAATGATTTTTGGCATAAAAGAAAAATGGATAATTTTGACCCATACAATGTATTGTTGGCTATTGCTACAAATATACCTGTGTTACTTATGACTGCTTTTGTGCTCCATAAATGTGACCACACCTTAGAAGAATAATCACACCATGACATGATGATAATGCCATTAAACAGCATGTGGGGTTGAATGTTTGATATGTTTGTGTATGTGTTGGAGCAGGACGGGCCGAGCTCACGGAGGGCTGCTGGAGCGGAGAGCTCAAACCGCAGAGCTCCAGCCCAGACTCAGCGAGAGCTCCCTGCTGCCATCCGCACTGCCTTGATAGTGGGGGTGAGGTTCATCACAATCTCAAGCTAGTGTCCCTGGTAACGGCTCTGCAGTCGATCGAGTGATTTGCATGATGTTTGAGTGCATCTGTGGTGTTTGTTGTGCGCAGGAAGCGGCTCCTGTGGAGGACTTGTTCAGTGCTCAGAGACAGGAGCA
This sequence comes from Aspiorhynchus laticeps, assembly GCA_023376895.1. Lineage (NCBI taxonomy): Eukaryota > Metazoa > Chordata > Actinopteri > Cypriniformes > Cyprinidae > Aspiorhynchus > Aspiorhynchus laticeps. The sequence continues at coordinate 150,195 of JALXFT010002435.1, forward strand.
GCAGAGACGCTGGTTACAGGAACTGGACAAGCAGAGAGAAGAGGACAAACTACGCCGACAACACGACAAAGAGATCAACAGCCAGGTGAAGTCCTCTCACCATGATCAAGTCATGTCAAGTTTAACTCCAGTATGTAAAAAAAAAAAAAAAAAATTATATATATTTATATATAAGTGCTATCAAACGATTAATCGCATCCAAAATAAAAGTTTTTGTTTATATAATATATGTGTGTGTACTGTGTATATTTATGTATATATATTTATATAATTTATATGATATATAAATATATTTAAAATATTAAAATAACATATATATACATGCATGTGTGTGTATTTATATATACATAATAAATATACACAGTACACACTAATATATTATGCAAACAAAAACTTTTATTTTGGATGCGATTAATCATTTGACAGCAGTTATATGTATATGTATATGTATATGTATATATGTATATGTATATGTGTATATATATATATATATATATATATATATATATATATATATGTGTGTATATGTGTGTATATAAATAATGCAGGGGCCACTTGTGCTTTTAGGGGCGCACTTATTATTGGAAGTAATTTTGCTTGGTCATGTATCACTGTGCAATCTGTACACTTAAACTGAAACGATTTCAAGGAAAATTAGTTCATATGTAACATTTGAATGTTGAATTTACAGTTGTGGTCAAAAGGTTACATCCCTACAGAAACGTAAAAATGTTTACAAGTCCTTCCAAGCCATTTATTGAACTAGAGTGTGTTTCAACATTAGTTTACAACTAACTAGACGTTGTCTTCTGATGCATTAAATTCAGCTTTTGTTATGTCTTGTGTTGGCATCCGTTATGTGAAATAACTTTAAGCACTAAAATCACGCTCCCTCTTATTTTATTAAAAATTTTGCAGATTCTGCAAGGTGAATGTAAACTTTTGGCCACAAATGTATAAAAACAAAACTAAACCATTTATTTTGTTGTAGCCTAATAAATTTGTCGTGATTGTATTATGTTTAAATAGTCTGAAATCTCAGTTACACTTTATTTTACGGTGTACCTTTTAAGTACTGAGTAATATTTATTAACTATATGGTTAGGGTTAAGATAAGGGTTTGGCTTAGGCCTAGTTATGTGTAATTATGCATAATTTATTATTACTATAGTAAATACATGTAACATCTGTAACAAGGACACCATAATAAAGCGTTACCATCTCTATTACGAACAAATGCCTAATAAGCAATACCAGATATTTATTAGATTCAAATTATTTCTTTATATAATTATATATGATCATAGTATAGAATTATAGGTAACACTTTATTTTAAGATGTCCTTGTTACACGTTACATGTACTTACTATTATAATAACAATAAATTATGCATAATTACATGCAAGTAACCCTAATCCTAACCCTAAACATATAGTAAGTATGTTGTTTTTAATTAATATTACTCAGTATTTAAATGTATAATTACACCGTAACAAGGACACCTTAAAATAAAGTGAAACCGAATGATATACCTGTTTGGGTAAACGCAGACAGAGGGACGAATCCTTCATAAATGGCCACAGCTTTTCACGCCCCGCGCTCTCTTCATACGGTTTCACTTCTCTGCATTGGTCTTTCATTTTCTTCTACGGGGACCACCACAGGACAGACCACGCATTGCACCCGCTGTCATCAGATTGTTTGTCACACAGTGCTCTTTGTAACTCAGTCGTTCCTCTCAATCCTGTAACCTCCACAGGCTGAGGACATTGAGCTCTGGGCCGTTCATTTTGACTCTTTTCATCAGCCCTCAGCTGTGGGCCCCGAGCGAGGGGTCCCTGACCCCAGCAGCTGTCTGTCTCCTCAGCGCTCCGTCTCTGGAGCTCTGTCCACGGCATGGGACGGCTCGAGTGTGTTTGGAGTGGACAGTCTGGGGAGGGCCAGCGTTGACACCACTCAGGGAAACCAACAGAGATCCAGGTGTGTTAGCTGAGAGATGCATGACACACAACAATATGTGTGTGTACTGTGTATATTTATTATGTATATATAAATTAATATACACCCATGCATGTGTATATTTAAGAAAAATATGTTACGTTTATATATTAAATATATTTATATATAATATAAATGATATGAATATAAATATATACATGTAAATATTTTCATATATACTGTATTTGTGTTTATTTAGATATGTGACCCAGGACCACAAAACCAGTCATAAGGGTCAATTAATTTTTTTAATTTAGATTTTTACATCTGAAAGCTGAATAAATAATCTTTCCATTGATATATTGTTTTTTATGATAGACAATATTTGGCTGAGATACAACTATTTGAAAATCTGGAATCTGAGGGTGCAAAAAAATCTAAATATTGAGAAAATCGCCTTTAAATGAAGTTCTTAGCAATGCATATTACTAATCAAAAATTAAGTTTTGATATATTTACGGTAGGAAATTTACAAAATATCTTCATGGAACATGATCTTAATATCCTAATGATTTTTGGCATAAAAGACAAATCTATAATTTTGACCCATACGATGTATTGTTAGATATTGCTACAAATATACCTGTGTTACTTATGACTGCTTTTGTGCTCCAGGGACACATATACATAATAAATATACACAGTACACACAGAAATATTATGTAAAGAAAAACTTTTATTTTGGATGTGATTAATCGCTTGACAGCACTAGAAAAAAAAAAAAATTTGTATAACACGACAATAATATTTTTTTTTTGTACTCGGTCTGTAAAACCTAAACTGTTGCTATTTTTTTTTATATAGTAAAAAGTTCTGGCAACTACAGCTGGGATTTTTTATGCAAATTTCTTATTTAAATTTCAATAATTTTAAACAGAACAGAAGTTAATTTATAATGAAAATGCACCAAAATAAAAAAAATATTGGCATAAAGACTAATTAGACTTTGTTTGGAATAACTAAATAAATTCTAAATATTCTTAGTCTGGCTTATTCAAGGGATTTATAAAAATAAAAATGCCCTTGTGATTGGTTGTTTAGTTATCTTCGCACAATGACGGCCTTGCTGGACCCTGCTCAGCTCGAGGAGCGAGAACGCAGAAAACTCAAACAGCTGGAGCACCAGGTGAGATTCAACCCTCGACTAAACCCGCAGGAGATCCCTGCTGTACTTCTCGAAACATTGCTGAGCTCTGTGATGCTGTGTGATGTGCAGAGAGCCATTGAGGCTCAGGTAGAGGAGCGCAGGCGCCAGAAAGAGAAAGAGGAGGGTGCACGGCGGGCACAGGAACAAGAAGAGGAGAGGAGGCTTGAAAGAGAGCGAGAACAACTCCAGCAGCAGTACGTAAAGGACACCGAGCGACTGAGACACAGAGAGGTAAAACACATGTACTACACAAAAATATCTTAAAAATCTGTTTTATATATTTATATTAGTAGCGTCAAACAATTAATCGTGATTAATCGCATCCGAAAATAAGTTTTTGTTTACATAATATATGTGTGTACTGTTTATATTTATTATTAGTGCTGTCAGTCAATTAAAAAATTTAATCGCATTAATCACAGTCATGGACTGTGATTAATCATGATTAATCACAAATTTAAAATACTAGGATTTACCTGTAAATGTGTTGAAATAAAGAAATGCATGACAAGCTAGTTTAAGGAAACATAACCTTTCACACCTCCGCCAGGTATGAGACATAATCCTTATTATTCATTTGTTTTTATTCAGCCATTATCAGTCTTTATACGGGCAATAAAACATTTACCAAGCCACATCACTTCAATCCCAGGATACATTTACCCAACTATTATCAAAAGTATTTCTAAATAAATACAACAAAACATTTTCTTGCGACTTTACGTGAAGTATTATGACTAAATGCATTATGAAGAAGAATTGGACCTGTTCTGGTGCATTAGAGCTAACATTAGCATCATAAGACAATTTATGAGATTAATAGTGCACTTTTACTCAGAACTCACTTCAAACCACCATCGAGTGTTTGTAATAACCTCCTTTTGAGATCACATGTGGAATTTGGTCGTTTACTGTTGTTAAAATATGCTTTTTATAGCCGTTTATATCGCTGCAAAAATGAGCATTTCAAATGTAAGTTACATATTCATCTCAAGAAAATCACATAGAAACCATATCCTATCGTAATCGTGTGTTTATTATCTTCTATAATCTACAGTGGCTGTTGTCATGTTTATTTCTGCTGTGTTGTATGCTGTGGCTGAAACTCACGTTGTTTGTGATTATAACCGTCTCTCCGTTCTGAAGTTGCCAGGTGTACATTCCAAGTATGATACACATTAGTAAAAGGATCTATTTTAGTTTTTATTTGTCTATATACACTTTGGGCGGCCGCGGTAGATTATAAAAGTAGCCCAAAAAACCGCAACCCACGGCTCTGTAATTTTTCCCGCGACTGTATTTTAAAAATAGCCCACGCCCACTTGTGCCGTTACCCTGGCAACACTGTTCACTCTACGCTCATCACACACTGATAGATAACGTTCCGCTGCGATGACGGGAAGAAGTTGGGGTCAAACCTTATCAAACGATTAATTTGCGTAAAAAAAATATTAACGCGTTAAAATTTTTAGATTAATCACATGCGTTAATGCGTTAAAGTTGACACCCCTAGTTATTATGTTTATATAAATACGCACACATGCATGTATATATTAAAGAAAAATATGTTGTGTTTATATATTAAATATATTTATCTGTAATATAAATATATACATGTAAATATTTTCAAAATATATACTGTATGTGTGTGTATTTATATATACATAATAAATTACACAGTACACACATATATTATGTAAACAAAAACTTTTATTTTCGGATGCGATTAATCACGATTAATTGTTTGACTTTTTTGTTTGACAGCACTAATTTATATATATATATATATGTATTTATTTTAATTAAAGGTCATGTTACACATATAAAATGTCCCTGCTTTGTGCATATGGAAGCTCATTTCCGCCACAGAATAAAAATATTAAAAAGGTAATTGTTATTTTTTAGCTCAAAATTCTGACTTTCTCACAATTTATGTTCATTCAGACGTTCTCATAATTGTGGGTTTACATCACACAATTATGACATTTTTGACTGCATGCACATGCTGAATTTTCAGAAAAAAGTCAGAATTGTGAGATGTGAACACTGAATTCTAACATATAAACTCTCAATTGCTAGAAAAAAAATCTGAATTGTGAAATAGTCAAAATGACGTTTTTATGTTGTTATTCAATGATGGAAAAAGCTTTCACAGACATCACTGAAATTAGTGTTCAGATAAACCCTGAGAAACAATAAACTGTGTTTCTGAGAAACGTGTGTTCAGATTTGCTGAGATGTCTTTGAAAGGCATGGTTTTGGAGAGTGGCTGTGAGTCTAACAGGATCCTAACAGCCTCTGCACCAGCAGAGTAAATGCTCTTTATTAAGAGAGAGCAGTCTGTGCTTCACTTCTGGTTATTGGTACTGTAATGGGCATCTAGAAAACGCAAATACTGATTTGTTAATGCAAACTTCTTTCAGTCAATTGGATTCATCTACCCAATGCTCTACGTCAAACCACACTGTAAAAAAAAAAAGTTGGGCAAACTTAAAATTTTAAGTCAACCAGCTTCAGCAGATTTTTGAGTTTTCTCAACTTCTTGTTTTAAGTTTATACAACAAAAAGTTGAGAAATCTCCTAAAAAATAAGTTGAGAAAACTCAAAAATCTGCTTTAGCTGGTTGACTTAAAATTTTAAGGTAGCCCAACTTTTTTTTTTTTTTTTTACAGTGCATGTACTAAACAAAGTCTGTATATCATTTTGTGTAAGTAGTTGTGTTAAAAATATCAAATGAACACATCCACTCCATTTAAATGTTTTTCAATGTTAGAGAAGTAAAAACACTGATGTTGTAGACCATTTTCATGCCATGTTAAAACTCACAATAAATGGCTTTGAAGGACTTATTTTTTTAAGTTGACGGCATAGTATAAGCTTTTATTTCAAAAGAGTTAATACAATGGTAGGGTCCATTTTGAGTAGTATTTTGAATATGAAAGAGGTGAAAACTTTATTCCAGGAGGTGCAGTCTCGTAAAACAGAGGAGCTGTATCAGAGCATTCAAAGAGCCCAAGAGGAGGCATGTAAAGACAAACACATCCAGAAAATCAGAGACCTGGCCAAGAAAGGCCACGATGTGTCCAAACTACTGCACAGCCTGGAAGCAGACTCCGTCTCACAGGGTATGAGGGAAAATAAACTTTCTGTTTTCACAAGATTTTGTATGCATTATTATAAAGTAGTATTTTAGCCCTTAGTGGTGAAGATTTACCTGGTCCATCAGCGATGAGAACAGCACCTCCTTCCACAACATCTCCAAGAAAAGACACCGCTGTTCAGACAGGTTTGTTACTTCACCCAGAAATGAAGATCCTGTCATTATTTACTCATCCTCATCTGCTGAAAGTGCATTAATGCTTTTATACAACAACATCATGTTCATAGCTAATCATTGACAATGGCTTTCAAGTTCCATAAAGGAGGAAAAAAATGAAAATATATATTCAAAGTAGCTCGTATGATGCACTAAATTCAAAACCTTGAGAAGCCTTCGATGAGAAATGTTCTCAGCCAAAGCTCTCAAATCTTACCTATTTTTCACATATGTGACCCTGGAGCACAAAAGCAGTCATAAGTAACACAGGTATATTTGTAGCAATAGACAACAATACATTGTATGGGTCAAAATGATCTTTTTGTCTTTTATGCCAAAAATCATTATGATATTAAGTAAAGATCATGTTCCATGAAGATATTAAGTACATTTCCTACCTTAAATATATCAAAACTTAATTTTTGATTAGTAATATTTACTAATCAAATGGCTTTTTTTGGCTTTAATGAGCCAAAAAAAGCTCACGTTACCCCTCTCTTCATCAGGTTACACTGGCTACCAATAGCCGCTCGCATCAAATTCAAGGTACTGATGTTTGCCTACAAGACCACAACTGCCACTGCACCAATATACCTAAACTCGCTGGTTCAAACTTATGTGCCCTCCAGAAGCTTGCGTTCTGAAAGTGAACGACATCTTGTGGTGCCATCCCAAAGAGGTACCAAATCACTCTCACGGACCTTTTCCTGGACTGTGCCCAGCTGGTGGAATGACCTCCCGATCTCAATTCCAACAGCTGAGTCTTTAGCCATTTTCAAAAAACATCTAAAGACACATCTTTTTCGCCAGCACCTGACTAACTAATACTAACTTACTATTCTATTTACAAAAAAAAAAAAAAAAAAAAAAAAAAAAATCCTAGCTACGTGTACTGTGCTAGACTAACTGAGACTTGTCATGACACTTGTATACTGTTGCTCTCTCGATGGTCTGATTGCTTCTATTGTTCTCCTCATTTGTACGTCGCTTTGGATAAAAGCGTCTGCTAAATGATTAAATGTAAATGTAAATGTAATATGCATTGCTAAGAACTTCATTTGAACAACTTTAAAGAGATTTTCTCAATATTTAGATTTTTTTGCACCCTCAGATTCCAGATTTTCTAATAGTTGTATCTCAGCCAAATATTGTCCTATCATAACAAACCATACATCAATGGAAAGATCATTTATTCAGCTTTCAGATGCTGTATAAATCTCAATTTCAGAAAACTGACCCTTACGACTGGTTTTGTGCTCCAGAGTCACATTTAATCTGACGTTCTGTACCAATGAGGTCAAAACTGCATCCATACGTCAATTAACTCTGAACATTGTTGTGAAATTTCAGCTTTGGTGGAGGAAAAGATTTTCGTAAATGACCATTTCCTCAGCTCGTTTCCATACAAGTGAAATCAAAATCAGGTTGAAGTACAAACAGCATTTGTAATGAGAGGATGGTGAGTAAATAATGACAGAAACTTCATTTGCGGCTGAATACATTTTTTTAAAATGTTGCTAACTGAAACTATAAGCACTGGCTTAATATCAGTCTGTGATTTTGCAGAGATCAGTCCTCAGCCAGAGAATGAGACCGTTATTCCCAGTGCTGCAGTCACATGCCCAGCTCCTCCAAACAAGAAATCCCAGCGACACGAGGTAAAAGCATCTGAAAGGAGCCACAGCAAACAGCATATGAAAGAAGAGGATGCTTACGAGCCTTACGCGCGGAGCGGCAGGATCCACAGACTGCAGAAGAGGCCCGAGTGGAACACACAGAGACCCAGCAAAGCCTTCGTCCCGGCGTCCGAGCGCTACCCTGAAGCCCTGCAGAGACACCGGGAGGAGAGCCGGAGACAGAGGCAGAAGCAGCTGATGACGCTGCAGGAGAGAAGCACACTGCCACTTCATAACCACAAACCTCAAGAACAGACACTCAGGACGGCTACACAAACACCGGGGTTAAAAGTATGCTGTTTTTGTTTAGTAGTTAAGAGCAGTGACTTGTCAAGTACTAAAAGACTGATTTACATCTGGAACCAGAACCATTGTTAAATTCCTTACAATTGCCATCCATATTAATGCATGTAGTGTAAATGCTGATGAATGCATTTCAGTGTTGATGTAGTTTCTCTCTTTGATTCAGAGTGAAAATCAACTCCAAGAAGCACCAGCCTTCAGCGCTGAAAGGTGAGTTTTTTTAGCCAGATGCATGAAGTTATTTTTTATCTCTTTTTACTTAAATAGTCACTGTAGTCCACATTATAATGTTTAAGGTCATAAATCATAAAGTAAGCCAGCCAAAGGCAATATGTAGGCAAAGAATGTATGCCCTTTAAACTACAAACATTATCACTGATGAACAACTGTTTTTTTTAATAGGAAGGTTGTAGTTATTGCTTATTTCACCCTTTAACCCCCTCCCCTAATGAATCAGTTTATTAAACCTTTTTAAACATAAAATAAAGTCTGTGTTTTTGTTCAGTATCATATATTGATACATCAGGCTTTAATGGATAATATAGTATGATATTGTGGGAATATGGAGCTCATATGCAAAACAGGGAAAAAAAACATCAAATGCCCAAACATAATATTGTAAGATGTATGGTATGGTAAGCATGATGCAAATATACAGTGTGTGTGTATATATATGTGTATGTGTGTGTATATGTGTGTGTGCATATATGTATATATATATATATATATAGGTGTGTGTGTATGTATACGTGTATGTGTATATATATATATATATATATATATATATATATATATATATAATAGGTGTGTGTGTGTGTGTATGTATGTATGTGTGTGTATATATATATATATATATATATATATATAGGTGTGTGTATATGTATGTGTGTGTGTGTGTGTATATACATACATATATGTAAGATAAAGTGACTTAGGGGAAGAAAAAGCTGGAAAAAGACACTGTGGTAGTGTTTCACCTCATTATGCAGCACAATCTTTTCCCACTGTGCTAATTAAAAGAAAGGTTTCTTGAGTTCCAGATCAGCATTAGAAGGATTTCTTAAGAATTATATAACACAAGGTTTTCTTAATAGATTAGAGTAATAGCTGCTAGACATCAGGCTTTGCCATCACACCAGAGACTTTATTTTAAAAACAAACAGTAATAAGTGTACTGTTTTGATTTGTAGTCGTTGCTTTCTGGTGAACAGAAAGATTAATTTCATTCTAAAATGAAGCAAAATATAAAAGTCTTCCCAGCATTACCTTTGAGAATGTATATTTTCAGTATGCTTGATGTGTTTTCTAGTGATTGAAGCATGTGAGTGTCTCGTGTCTCCAGCAGGGTGCCGTCTCCTGCAGTGAAGACCCGTGTGCACCACGTGACGGAGGACACGGGCCGCCTGCCGTTATTAGACTATGTGCCGTATGTGCGAACAGACGAGGTGTATCACATGGACCCCCTCGCTCCACTGTCCAGACCCCCGACACATGAAGCCCAGCAGAGGGTCCACACAGCTCAGCAAACTACAGGTGACTTGCATAGATATTTCTAATGTGACTGCATCTAATGCAGAAAGCTTTGAACAGCTGGATTTTGTTGCAAACCTGACATTCTCTCCTTTTGTGCGCCACTGAAGAAAGAGCTTCACAGATATTTTCCACACAGCAGTTCATAATACCCGTTAAGCTCAAAACAGGACTGTTTAATTACCTGGTGTGTTAGCACGGTCAAATCTATTTTTGAATCTTAATGGTCATACATGATTCTGTGCTGTGCGTGATGAATTCAGTCATGATTCAGTAACAATCGTTCCCTCAAACTCAAACGTCAGGTGTATATAGTGCACAAGTCAAGTGTACGATGCTTCTTGCAGTTGTGAGCAGCACCCACAGGCAGGGGACGCCTCTGGTCCAGCATGACCTCCATCCTCCTAAAAGCACTGAACGGCAGCAGGCCATCCTGAAGGGTCTGTCCGAGCTCAGACAGGTAAGATGGGGACTGCTCGGAGCGTTTCTCTTGTTTGAGTCTGTCAGCATGGATAGTAAACAGACTGAGTCTTTATATAACATGCAGTTAAAGATGCACTGACAAGATTATTTTTTGTAACAAGACTGGGTAACACTTTATTTTAAGGTGTTGCATGTATGTACTATTATAATAGCAATAAATTATGCATAATTGCATGCAAGTAACCCTAATCCTATATAGTAAGTACATGTAGAATTAATATTACTCAGTACTTAAATGTATAATTCAGATAGTTCTGGTCCTTGATTCTGATTGGTTGAGCCGCATTCGAAGCTGTTGTAAAATAAGCTGTTGCTCGGCAACCACTTTGTCTGAACAACAACCGTTTCTGAGGAACTATATTGTTTGGTGGAAGAATAATGTTTTTATTAATATCATTACTCTTTATTTGCTCCGTTTTATTTTGTGAAACCTTACATGTAAGGGATAATCAAGGGCTAGCTGTGCATTAAAGGATTTTAAATGCACGACGTGCAGGCAAAGATCTGCCCGACGCGAAGCGGAGGAGCATTTAAAATCCTTTAATGCACGGCTACCCGTTGATTATCCCGTTTATTCCATGGTTATTTGCCAAGTTATAGACAAGTTAAAACTAGTATTGCTCTTTGCAGCGCAATATTTGACCGAATAGGTAAAAATTAGTTATTTTCATCAGTTACAGCTAGTTAGCTCAGCATCTGCCCGCTTCAAATTAGACACAGAGATGAAATAGTGCAGTAAAATCACAATCATCACATTTATTTGAATTATAGCATGTATTTCAATTAATTATTAATTGAGAGAGAGAGAGAGAGAGAGAGAGAGAGATGCTTGTTGGTTAGTGTGCATCTATTAAAGCAGCGCATTAATATGGAATCGGTGATTAAACTGACCTGGAACTACCTGTGCATTAAACGAATTTAATCAACACCTGCCAGCCAATCAGAATCGAGTATTCAGACAGACCATGGAATAAATATGGAATAACCATTTTATAAAAGCAATAAGCCCTGTGAAGCCGTGGTTTACAGTGAATTTATAACAGCTACTCCGCTTCGCGTCGTACCTAACAATGCCTTGGCGGTTATAAATTCACTGTAAACAACGGCTTCTTGCTTTATCTCACTGTAACAAGGACACCTTAAAATAAAGTGTAACACAAAACTGGATAATAGTGTTATACTTAAATCTGTGTACTTCCGACCAGTTAAGGACGAGCTTCCTCTGTTTCCTGCTGGATTTAGTTTGTTGCACTGCAGTCCATATATGAAATGATGTTGATTTCTTTTATTTCAGGGTCTGCTGCAGAGACAACGAGAGCTGGAAACCAGTCTGAACCCTGCAGTGCAAACACAACACCGAAACCACTTCTCACCTTTCAGACCTGTGTGATCCAAAGCTGCTTCCAAAAACAAGACCCGGTCCAGCACTTTATACTGCAAGATGTGAACAGCGGAGATGCTGCTGTCTGATATGAGTCTGTTAGGACTCATTGTAGATGTGTAACACATCAGGCACGTTTCTGGGGTTGATTTTGAACTGCAAATCTTGAATGTGAATTTTACAGTTTTCCCTACATGTGAATTAAATGTATTTAAACCCTTTTAAATTAAACTTGAAGTTGACCGTACATTTCACGCTGGTTCTGCTCAACATACATGACCAATATTACTTCTGAATCAGACACACTCAGTTACAAAGACTAGTTTGAAAGTTGTTTAATGTATATTTAACGCTTTATAAAAAATAATATTAAAACCAAGGCCTTGGACTTCTTCACAAAAGGGAAAATTAACTGACATTGAGCCTGACCAACATGCAAAAGCAAAATACAAATATAATGCTCTCTTGAAAAATATGAAATTAATGACTTTAAATCACTTTCAGTGAAAACCTAGAAATGTTTGATTTCTCTTCTATCATACAAAAGTCGAACTGAGACCGTGAGTTTGAAAACTATCTACACGCGTCGCTGGTTCACCAGCCACCTCTGTTGGGATGATATGCATCGCCCTGGAAAGCAGGGTTTCCCTGCCAGGTCTGGAGGAACGGAGACCTGTGGATCTGCTGCATATCTACGCCATAGTGCGCCCCCCAGAGGCCCGCCGCCGCCGAGCCCTGCGCTAAACCACCGCTCCACGACATCTGCATGCTAGGATTGGGCAAGAGTCCTGTGAAGACCGGAGCTCCCATGAGGCTGTTGGAAACGGTGCAGTTCAGAAGAGGATGTCTGAGCCCAACAGCAGCATTGTGTGAGATGAACCTAGGGCTTGCTATGAAGCTCTGCAGCGCTGGATAAAAGCTGCCCGCTCTGGGAAGAAAGTGTTTGACCGCCGCTTCAGGGAACTAGCACTGTTCACTGCAGGCTTCTCTGAAACAACGCCGCTTTCATTGGACGCTTGTCCAGCATTAGTCGTGTCCGTGGAGCTTGTGCTGGATTGCTCCCAAGCTTTGGAAATATTCAGTATACTGCTGGTGCTCTCAGCTGCCGTTTCTCCATACTGGACCAGTTCACGACTGGCTTCGACCGGAGAGGAAGAGCTAAGCGGAGCCCCAGCTGCGACCGTCGATTCGGTTTTGATTGGAGTCTCAAGCCGAGTATTGGACACACTGTGGTTTTCCGAGAGCACTGAGGATAGGAATCGGACAGATCGCTGTGGCTCAGGAAGCTCTGGTGAGGATCGACTCCAAAAGTCGTCTGGAGAGATTCGCCGGCGTCCAACTTGGAAAACATCCTGGAAGCCTTGAACTGAGAAATCGCTTCACTGAGAGCCACGAAGTCTAATGGTTTCGGCGTCTCGCTGGTGGTTGTGATCACGGGAATCGGATTGGCTTGGTCTTGGAGAGCGGGTTCGGAGAGCGGGCGCTGGTCTGGGACAACACAGGGTGTCTCCGGTGAGACTGAGACCAGGACAATGTTATCTGAAGAATCCAGGTCCGAGTCCAAGGACATGCTATCGTCTCTCACTACAGGGACAAGAGAGAGGTTACAGCCATCAACAATCACAGCTTCAGATGAATTTAATACATAGCAGTTACCCAATAAACTGGTTTTGATCCATAATTTGAAGCAAAGATTTCAATACATATGACAGAATTTAACTACCCATCACAACATAAGCCTTACAGTCGGATCAAGAGAGTCGTTAGATCAAAGTCAGTGACAAATAAGGATTTTCAAGAGATCTTGAGCATAGAAATATATAGGTCTATAATTCAAAAGATATTGATTTTCAAAAAAAGACTCGAATTGTCAAGTGGTGTAACAATGAAGTTTTGCTAAAAATGACAGCAAAATAGCTACTTGCATGTTGGTGGACAAAAACTCAGGTTCAGAATTATTGGTCATTTTCAGAAAATTAAAAGTTGCCTTTGATTACAATGCCAAAATAACTTTACGCCCCCACAAAATTAATTTTAATTCATGTTGAACTCGTTCATTATAGAAGAGCTGCATTCAAGTTACTGTAGTATCAGTTACTATTTATTTATTTTCATGAACCATGAAATACACACAGAAAACGTAATGAAGAATAAAGAGATAAAGGTAGGATTTATCAAAATACATTTATTGGAAGAATTTATATATACAGTTTTTTTTTCCTAAACAGATACAAAAAGTATTACTAATGTCAGTTTACTTTATTGGTCCTAAGGGTTATTTCTGCTGTGATGTAACGGTTAAAAAAGTTATGGTTCCAAACAGAAACCCTTTCTGTATTTACACTTAAAACAGAACCTTTTTTTTTACTTTGTGTTTTTAAGACGTATATCATTCTGTAAACTTTTACATCTAATTTGATTCTTTAAACAACAGTCTTTACACCTGCAAAAGGTTTACAACCCCCCCACCCCACACACACACACAGGGTCCAAAACAAACACTCGCCAAGTGCCAAAAGCAGCAGGTAACAATTGGCTTTTGACAAGAAAAAGAAACAAGTTACTGGTCTTTCTTTTTTAGACTGGTGCCTTTCTTTATAACTGCAGCATAATGGATAGTTTATAAAATATTTGAAGGCCATTTTCAAACCTGGCACATTTTGAGCATTTTTGAACTTGAACATTTTCTCTTTTAGTTTGGTTTTAATGAACCAGTGTTGGGGAAAGTTACTTTTAAAAGTAATGCATTACAATATTGCATTACGCTAGTCTAGAAAGTAACTAATTGCATTACTTAGTTACTTTTTATGGAAAGTAATGCATTAGGTTACTTTTGCATTACTTTTTGACACCAGAGCTGGGCTTGCTTATTTGTTTTCGGTAACTGTAAAGGCTCTTTCACACCAAAAGTGAAATTAATAAGCTTGCTGAATGAAGTGCACATGTCCCAATTTCTCTCAACACGGGGACAGAAGAGCTGTCAGTGAATAAATGGGAAAACAATGTAACCGCTGTTACTTATTTGAAAAAGTAGCAGATATTTTGTTAAATTTAAAATTAATGTTGGAAACACTTTATTTTAAGGTACATGTTACATGTACTTACTATTATAATAACAATTAAATATGCATAATTGAGTGCAAGTAACCCTAAGCCAACCCCTAATCCTAACCATAACCATAAAGTACGTACATGTAGTTAATGTTACCCAGTACTTAAAAGTAATAATTACACTGTAACAAGGACACCTGGGCCACTGAAACAAGGCAAGAATGCCTTCTTGAGATATATACACATGTAAAATGTCATTTATCAGCTATGAGCAGAATCCCTAGACATAAACAGCTGCACTCTGACCAGTTTTACTTGCATAAACACATTTTGGTACGCTTTGAATTGTTGCTTTGTGAAAGCGAACCAAAGCATTGAAAAAATACCACATTATACCAATATAAGTCCCTGATTCAAAACAAAGCAAATGATCTGGAGGTCTGAAAATGTGGTGAGTGCAATTCAAATTACATTTATTTGATAAATTTTGCATCAGTTTATCACCACAAATCACCTTTTTTTCTCCAAAAACTCCAAGTAGCAACTTTTCACATTACCTACCAAAATGAATATATTAGGAAATATATATTAGGAATTGGAAATGTCTTCACATTTTTTTTGACAGGTGCTGTTGCCTCATCTTGTATGAAAAAAAATCAGTATTTATTCCCATTATTATTATGACAAAAAACAAATTTGGTAAAAATATTTAATATAGTTTTCAAGGTACTTAAATTTTGACAGTCTTTAAAAAGACACTACATTTATTTTGGACCCTGGTTACAGCTGAGATGCCATGGTTATATTCAGAGGTTCACACAAGACCTGTTGATCCCAAAGGTAAACAGATGATTTCTATTTAGTGTTTCATCCATGTCTGTCCACCCATGAGATGAAAAGGCTTTACAAAGCACAACATGAACTGTTCTGTTGCCTTTACAGTCTCCTCTGTCCTCAGCCTCGGCTCCTACTTTGGTTGTTATTATCATGGCATAATGTGTTTGAGAACCTTCAGTACTCTTTTAGCAAACACTGTTATTTTCTATTGTTTGTTCAGCAGTTCACGGACATTACATGCTTTTCTCTGACTTGAGTATTAGCTGGCCTCTCGTCAGTGATGAGTGATAAAGATCGCTCAGGCCGGTGGCGGCAGCAGATCGACTGGAAAACTCATTCACAGCAAGAGCAAGACGTGTAGTTTGGGATGCTGTCAGACGGTTTTACCACAGAATGACTTACATGACGTGGGAGTGTTGTAAGTCTCTGCCGATGGAGCGCTGTCCACATTTTCTCCACCCGCTAAACTGCTTATTATAAACTTTACGTCATCAACATTGGCAATGACGATGCCACTGCTGGAGTAGTGGGGAAACATCTCAAACTGGCAGCCTGTTGGACGGGATTTAAACAAACATTACTTTAGGCATAAGCATTCACCAAGTAACTCCATAATCATAAAACACCCAAGAATTTACTGTTAAGTAACGCAATTGATAAAAACAGTATTAAAAAAAAAACCAATGTAGACAATTAAATATGCAGGGCCCTATGGTTTCAGAAATCGCAGAACCCAGTCATAAAAACACAATTTACTGTATAACAGGCGGATTTTGGACGGATACATGAAAAGTAGGTCAGCACACTTAAATCAAAACGTGATATAGAAATATATAAATATTAAGCCACAAAAAATCCTGCATGATTTGTGCATCTCTATGTATGAATGGTGCAGTCGCACGGTTTCGTTTACTACACACATGCTTAAGCGGCGCAACGCTCACAGAGATTTCAGAGTCTGTCGTCTCAATATACAGTGCCTATAAAAAGTCTTCATACCCCTTAATTTTTCACATTTTGTAATGTTGTTGCCTTATGTTAGACTGCTTTAAAATTACTTTTTAACATCAATCTACACCATAATGTTAAAGCAAAAACAGGCTTTTAACATCTTTGCAAATCTATTAAAAATAAAAAACTTAAATGATTCCATTGCATAAGTATTCATACCCTTATCTGGGACAGTTGAAGTTTAGCTCAGGAGCATTTATATTGCTTGTAAATATTACTGCACTTCGAGTGAAGTTAACCTGTGGCAAACTCAATTGAATGGGTATGATTTGGAAAGGCACACACGTTTTAATAAAAGGTCTAACAGCTGATAATGCATATCAGAGCAAAAACCAAGCCCTGAGGTCATAAGAACTGCCTGTAGAGCTCAGAGACAGGATTGCATTAAACCACACATCTGGGGAAGAGTTCAGAAAAAAATGATGCTGCATTGAAGTTTCACAGAAGCATGTGGTCTCTGTTACCCTTAATGGAAGACGTTTGAATCAACCAGTACTCTTCCTAGAACTGGCCTCCTGGACAAACTGAGCAATTGATGGAGAAGGGCTTTGGTTAGTGTGGTGACCAAGAACCTGATGGTCACTCTAGTTGAGCTCCATGATCATATGTTGAGATAGGAGAAACCTACAGAAGGACAAACATCACTGCAACACTCCACCGATCTGGGTTTTATGGCGGTGTGGCAAGACTCAATCCTCTCTTCAGTGTAGACACATGAAAACACACTTGGAATTTGCATAAAAGCACCTAAAGGACCCTCAGAATGTGAGAAATAATATTATCTGGTCTGATGGACCTCAATTCCAAGCATCATGTTTGAAGGAAACCAGGCACTGCTCATCACTTGCAGAGTACCATCCCAAAAGTAAAGTGTGCTGGTAGCAGCCTCATGCTGTGGAGCTGTTTTTCAGCGGCAGGGACTGAGAGACTCATCAGAGAAGAAGAGAAGCTCAATGCACCAAAATATTGAGATAGCCTTAATGAAAACCCAGTCCAGAGCATTCAGAACCTCAGACTGGGCAGAAGATTCACCTTCCAACAGGACAATGAACCTAATCACACAGCAAGAGTGGCGTATACACAACTCTGTGAATGTCTTTGAGTGGCCCAGCCATAGCCTGGGATTGAACCCAATCAAATATTTCTGGAGAAACCTGAAAATGTGCATCTGCCCCATCCAACCTGACAGAGCTTGAGAGGTGAACAGGTGAGGAGAAGAATGGGAGATAATTGCCAAATTCTGATATGTAAAGCTCGTCAAATCATACCCAAAAATACTTGAGGCTGTAGAGGTGCTTCAGCTAAGGGTATGAAGACTTATGCAATGTACTTATTTCAGTTTTTTTATTTTTGATAAATTTACGAAGTTGTGACAATTCTGATTTTGCTTTGTCATTATGGTGTATGGAGTGTAGATTAATGTGGAAAAAAAGTAATTCAAAGCAGTTTAACATAAGGCTGCAACATAAAACGTGCAAAAAATTAAGGGGTATGAAGACTTTTTATAGGCACTGTACGAGTACATGAACATGATCTCTAGAACTGCTCTGAGAGTCACCTCATGAGCATTTGACCGTTTCACTATTGTTATGTCTTATACAAACAGAAACTTAAAGGTCTTGACAGCAACCAGTCAAAATAAAAGTTTGGTTTCACTTGAAGAAATGTAACAGAAATATTACTTAATGTAATGATAGTACTACTACTACTAATACAATTATTATTAAAACATTATTTATAAAGGAATATTTATCAGAACAATTATTTACCAGAATTTATTTAGCAGAAAAATGTAAATGCACAACAACAAATAAAATAAAAAAATAAACTTGTATTTTATTTTTAATAAAATCAATTAATTTAAGATGCTTTTGATTATTAATATTTAATGAAACCATTAAAATGGAATCCAGAAAATTAATGGAAAACAATTTGGTAAAAAAATTATTTGAGAAAAAAATAAAACAGTTCATAGGACCTGTACAAATATAATTTTCATTAAACTTTCAATAAATTGCTGTTTAATATTGTAAGTTTCAAGATTTTAATTAATTAGACATGCGTTTTGATGATTAAAGTTTAATTTAACAATCAAAAGAGTGTCTACAAAAAATAAAAAAAAAAAAAAAAAAAAAAACGGTATCCAGAAAAATGTAAACAGAAAAACAGAATTTGGAAATAAAATGGAATTTGTGAAAAAATAAAACTGATTTCATAGGGCCCTACATAATCTGGCCACAGCCTCTGGTTCCTAGAACTGAATTTGAACCTTGCACAATCTCAAACACAGAGCCTTAACCACCTCTGCTACTGTTATTCCCTGTGACTTGTTGATTACAGCAGGCATCGTAGAGAGCTGGATCCTCTTTATTTAGTCACTGCATTTAGATGGAGAGATGCAAGCTTTTGCCAATATTTTTACCTTAAGGGAAGAGATATTCATAAGCTTGGTTTTGTTATTAGTTCTTCTGAAGATTTGTGTGACTCCCTCAATTTTCCTCTTGTTTCTGTTCACCGACTCTGCATTAGTGCTGGTTTTGAAAAGAGAGGGACCCTGGGTTCCTTGTATGGCCTCGCTATCAATTGTTTTGATATTTACCCATTTCAAATAAATGTTTTTGCTTGCTTTTATGCTAACGCCATATATGCTTGAATATAACAATGTTTGGTTTCCATGTGATTTCAAAGAGCCTGAAATACTAAAAATGATACTGATTAAGCAAATGTACTTGACCTCCTTTGTATATAAAGTAGAACAGGATGAAAAATGAACAAAGGGTGTGAAGAGTAATTTCATGAACCTGATGTTTGCAGATAACCACAGATGTTAACACATGGTGTTAAAACCACAAGCAGATGTAAGACTGACAAAGGCTACAATGACGAAGAGGAAAAGTGCGAGAAGACGACATGATTTAGAGAGACTGAAGCTGCCATTGCCCTTCAAATTAGAGGTCTGCAAGCCCGTTGGGACCCGACAGGCCGAGTCCATTCGGGCCGGGCTCGGGCCATTTTTTTTTTTTACAGATCGGGCTCGGGCTCGTTTAGCTTCTCTCCTTTAATTGTGCCCATATACGTGCAGAGCACACATGGCGACTGTATGAAATACTGATTATATTATAAATATTACACATCGCCTACGCAATACGCAACGCATATTCGCATGCATTAGCATACAGGTGACAGCTGACCATGCAGAGCATCAGGGAGAATTTAGAGCGTGGTTATAAAAAGTTCCCTAATGCTTCGGGAAAAGCTGCATTTTGGATCATCCATGCATTTGATGATGATCCTGACTCGCCGTCTCCTCATTGGATGCGCCTGTAGCGTTTTTCAGAAGCCTCCTGCTCAAAACGGAAACTGCTTTTTTTTTATTTTTATTTTTTATAAAAGCATGTTTTGTTGATATTTTGAGTGCACAAATAAAAGTAGACCCTTTTACAGTTCCGAACAATGTAGCTTATTACTCTTACCTTTATGAGCAAAAATGACACGTATTTTGAAATGTTTCCAATGCAAGTGATCGCTCTGGCGATGTCCTGTAAAGCACGCTTCAGCTTCCACTCGCCGCACAAACGACTGGATATGCGTCAGTGCACATTTATCTAGGTCAAGCGTTTAAACTAACATTAAGGAGCTGCTTTATAACTATAGATTTAATTTTAGACAAGTCGTGATGATTTGAGAAGGCTAAATTTATCAAACATAGGCTATGATCAACTCTGTCTGCCGCTGGCCGCTTGGTCGTCACTTTAAAAAACAAAAACTTACATTTAACGAATAAAAAAAAATCCAAACTTTTTCTAAATTAACTTAATAAAATAACGAAACGGAATACAATCACTTTGCCATTTCATACAAAACTGAAGTATTTTAATAACTGAAACAGTAGTAGGCTATAAGCTGTTTTGGGAGAAGGGGGAATAAAAGACGGGCTCGGGTCGGACTCGGGCCGGTAATTCTGATAAGCTTTCGGACGCGGGCCGGGCCTGAGCATCTCGGGCCAGGGGCCTAAATTTTAGGCCCGTGCAGGGCTCTAATTCAAATTGCACACGTAAACTTTGTAAAAACTCCCATTTTTCACTTTTATATATGTAAACCTACCAACATCCGTCGACATGACTTATTGTGAGAGGAAAAAAATACATTTTAGTTAAACGCAGTCATTTCACAATAGCTTTTTATCAACATTTACAAAATGTCGTTTTGTGCAAATAATGGAAACCACTGGCAGGTATAGCCCTACTATGCAAATGAAGCAGCGAGATGTAAGCAACAGACAACGATTGTCATTATATTGTTTAAGAGCACCTGTCAGAAATATCAGGTGTCGTTGTTTGATGAACCTCGCTTGCAGGTCCACTAGA
Organism: Aspiorhynchus laticeps; assembly: GCA_023376895.1. NCBI lineage: Eukaryota > Metazoa > Chordata > Actinopteri > Cypriniformes > Cyprinidae > Aspiorhynchus > Aspiorhynchus laticeps. Next base: position 171,296 of record JALXFT010002435.1, read on the forward strand.
CAATCGAGGTCAGGTGCTGGACGTGATGGAGTGTCACAGTCATGGTACGACAGGATCTCAACGATATGTCTCTTCTCATATTCATTGAGGATCTCGAACAGCTTCAAAGCATCAGGTTTGAGCCTGGAAGCAACACAGAAACAAGCAGTTCTTACAGTGCAATCAATCATGAAGAACACTATTCCACCCAGATTCCACTCTCTCTGTCACCACTTGGTAAAAAATGTGCTTGCGCTTCCAAAGTTTGAAGGGTTTGGTGTCAAACCTGCTGTGCTCTCGGAGTTTCTTGTGTGATTTGAAGTGCACCCTCCACCTCCAGGGGCTCTGAGGAGAGTTGAGCTGCTCAATGTACTCAAGGATATCTTGAAGTTTCTCTAAAAACAGAAAAAAACGCTTTGCTGAAACGTGTTAAGTTAGGGCTGGACGATATGACCTAAAATCAAAAGCTCGATTAATTGAACATTTTACCATGACAACGGTTAATGAACGATTACATTTACATTTAGTCATTTAGCAGATGCTTTTATTCAAAGCGACTTACAAATGAGGACAGTGGAAGCAATCAAAATCAACAAAAGAGCAATGATACACAAGTGCTATAACCAGCTTAATGCAGTTTTTTAAATTATTATTAAAATAATTTATTTTATTTTATTTAAAATTGTATTATTTTATTAAAATGTTAGTATTTATTACGATTATTTTTATTTATTATTTTATGTTTTTGTTTATTGACAAGGTGGGATATTGCTTTTTTCTAATGAAAGAGTGCATGCCTTTGTGATTTTAAAATAATTTAAGGAAACAAACTATTTATTATGGTTATTTATTGAATATTTCGAACAATTGAAATAAAGCACACATTGCTTAAAATGAAAACGTGAAAAATAGAAAATAACTTTTATCTTTTGTAAATTATTATGTTAAATAATGCAATGTGAAGAGTAGAAAATAATAACTTGTCTGTCTAGTACTAATACTTATTACTGATAAGCTAATGTAGTTTTATTTGTATTTATCTATTTTAATTTTAGTTAAAGTTGGAATAATGTAACAGCACTGTTTTTTGACACAGGAACTTGAACATAAAATAATCATTCATACAGTTCGAAAAGGTTGAAGCGAATTAAAATCTAGCCTAGAGCACCACCTGCTGTTAAAATCTAGCCTAGAGCACCACCTGCTGTTAAAAACTAGCCTAGAGCACCACCTGCTGTTAAAAACTAACCTAGAGCACCACCTGCTGTTAAAAACTAACCTAGAGCACCAACTGCTGTTAAAAACTAACCTAGAGCACCACCTGCTGTTAAAAACTAACCTAGAGCACCACCTGCTGTTAAAAACTAACCTAGAGCACCACCACCTGCTGTTAAAAACTAACCTAGAGCACCACCTGCTGTTAAAAACTAGCCTAGAGCACCACCTGCTGTTAAAAACTAGCCTAGAGCACCACCTGCTGTTAAAAACTAACCTAGAGCACCACCTGCTGTTAAAAACTAACCTAGAGCACCACCTGCTGTTAAAAACTAACCTAGAGCACCACCTGCTGTTAAAAACTAACCTAGAGCACCACATGCTGTTAAAAACTAACCTAGAGCACCACCTGCTGTTAAAAACTAACCTAGAGCACCACCTGCTGTTAAAAAACTAACCTAGAGCACCACCTGCTGTTAAAAACTAACCTAGAGCACCACCTGAAACTAACCTAGAGCACCACCTGCTGTTAAAAACTAGCCTAGAGCACCACCTGCTGTTAAAATCTAACCTAGAGCACCACCTGAAACTAACCTAGAGCACCACCTGCTGTTAAAAACTAGCCTAGAGCACCACCTGCTGTTAAAAACTAACCTAGAGCACCACCTGAAACTAGCCTAGAGCACCACCTGCTGTTAAAAACTAGCCTAGAGCACCACCTGCTGTTAAAAACTAGCCTAGAGCACCACCTGCTGTTAAAACTAACCTAGAGCACCACCACCTGCTGTTAAAAACTAACCTAGAGCACCACCTGCTGTTAAAAACTAGCCTAGAGCACCACCTGCTGTTAAAAACTAGCCTAGAGCACCACCTGCTGTTAAAACTAACCTAGAGCACCACCTGCTGTTAAAAACTAGCCTAGAGCACCACCTGCTGTTAAAACTAGCCTAGAGCACCACCACCTGCTGTTAAAAACTAGCCTAGAGCACCACCTGCTGTTAAAAACTAGCCTAGAGCACCACCTGCTGTTAAAAACTAACAAAAACTAGCCTAGAGCACCACCTGCTGTTAAAAACTAGCCTAGAGCACCACCTGCTGTTAAAAACTAGCCTAGAGCACCACCTGCTGTTAAAAACTAACCTAGAGCACCACCACCTGCTGTTAAAAACTAACCTAGAGCACCACCTGCTGTTAAAAACTAACCCAGAGCACCACATGCTGTTAAAAACTAACATAGAGCACCACCTGCTGTTAAAAACTAACCTAGAGCACCACCTGCTGTTAAAAACTAACCTAGCGCACCACCTGCTGTTAAAAACTAACCTAGAGCACCACCTGCTGTTAAAAACTAACCTAGAGCACCACCTGCTGTTAAAAACTAGCCTAGAGCACCACCTGCTGTTAAAAACTAGCCTAGAGCACCACCTGCTGTTAAAATAAAAAACTAGCCTAGAGCACCACCTGCTGTTAAAAACTAACCTAGAGCACCACCTGCTGTTAAAAACTAGCCTAGAGCACCACCTGCTGTTAAAAACTAGCCTAGAGCACCACCTGCTGTTAAAAACTAGCCTAGAGCACCACCTGCTGTTAAAAACTAACCTAGAGCACCACCTGCTGTTAAAAACTACCTAGAGCACCACCTGCTGTTAAAAACTAGCCTAGAGCACCACCTGCTGTTAAAAACTAACCTAGAGCACCACCTGCTGTTAAAAACTAACCTAGAGCACCACCACCTGCTGTTAAAAACTAGCCTAGAGCACCACCTGCTGTTAAAAACTAACCTAGAGCACCACCTGCTGTTAAAAACTAACCTAGAGCACCACCTGCTGTTAAAAACTAGCCTAGAGCACCACCTGCTGTTAAAAACTAACCTAGAGCACCACCTGCTGTTAAAAACTAGCCTAGAGCACCACCTGCTGTTAAAAACTAACCTAGAGCACCACCTGCTGTTAAAAACTAACCTAGAGCACCACTGCTGTTAAAAACTAGCCTAGAGCACCACCTGCTGTTAAAAACTAGCCTAGAGCACCACCTGCTGTTAAAAACTAGCCTAGAGCACCACCTGCTGTTAAAAACTAACCTAGAGCCACCACCTGCTGTTAAAAACTAGCCTAGAGCACCACCTGCTGTTAAAAACTAGCCTAGAGCACCACCTGCTGTTAAAAACTAAGCCTAGAGCACCACCTGCTGTTAAAACTAACCTAGAGCACCACCTGCTGTTAAAAACTAGCCTAGAGCACCACCTGCTGTTAAAAACTAGCCTAGAGCACCACCTGCTGTTAAAAACTAGCCTAGAGCACCACCTGCTGTTAAAAACTAAAAAAAGCCTAGAGCACCACCTGCTGTTAAAAACTAGCCTAGAGCACCACCTGCTGTTAAAAACTAGCCTAGAGCACCACCTGCTGTTAAAAACTAACCTAGAGCACCACCTGCTGTTAAAAACTAGCCTAGAGCACCACCTGCTGTTAAAAACTAGCCTAGAGCACCACCTGCTGTTAAAAACTAGCCTAGAGCACCACCTGCTGTTAAAAACTAAAAGCCTAGAGCACCACCTGCTGTTAAAAACTAGCCTAGAGCACCACCTGCTGTTAAAAACTAGCCTAGAGCACCACCTGCTGTTAAAAACTAACCTAGAGCACCACCTGCTGTTAAAAACTAACAAAAACTAGCCTAGAGCACCACCTGCTGTTAAAAACTAGCCTAGAGCACCACCTGCTGTTAAAAACTAGCCTAGAGCACCACCTGCTGTTAAAAACTAGCCTAGAGCACCACCTGCTGTTAAAAACTAACAAAAACTAGCCTAGAGCACCACCTGCTGTTAAAAACTAGCCTAGAGCACCACCTGCTGTTAAAAACTAGCCTAGAGCACCACCTGCTGTTAAAAACTAACCTAGAGCACCACCTGCTGTTAAAAACTAGCCTAGAGCACCACCTGCTGTTAAAAACTAAGCCTAGAGCACCACCTGCTGTTAAAAACTAACCTAGAGCACCACCTGCTGTTAAAAACTAGCCTAGAGCACCACCTGCTGTTAAAACTAACCTAGAGCACCACCTGCTGTTAAAAACTAGCCTAGAGCACCACCTGCTGTTAAAACTAGCCTAGAGCACCACCTGCTGTTAAAAACTAGCCTAGAGCACCACCTGCTGTTAAAAACTAGCCTAGAGCACCACCTGCTGTTAAAAACTAACCTAGAGCACCACCTGCTGTTAAAAACTAACCTAGAGCACCACCTGCTGTTAAAAACTAGCCTAGAGCACCACCTGCTGTTAAAAACTAGCCTAGAGCACCACCTGCTGTTAAAAACTAGCCTAGAGCACCACCTGCTGTTAAAAACTAACCTAGAGCACCACCTGCTGTTAAAAACTAGCCTAGAGCACCACCTGCTGTTAAAAACTAGCCTAGAGCACCACCTGCTGTTAAAAACTAACCTAGAGCACCACCTGCTGTTAAAAACTAGCCTAGAGCACCACCTGCTGTTAAAAACTAGCCTAGAGCACCACCTGCTGTTAAAAACTAACCTAGAGCACCACCTGCTGTTAAAAACTAGCCTAGAGCACCACCTGCTGTTAAAAACTAGCCTAGAGCACCACCTGCTGTTAAAAACTAGCCTAGAGCACCACCTGCTGTTAAAAACTAGCCTAGAGCACCACCTGCTGTTAAAAACTAGCCTAGAGCACCACCTGCTGTTAAAAACTAAGCCTAGAGCACCACCTGCTGTTAAAAACTAACCTAGAGCACCACCTGCTGTTAAAAACTAGCCTAGAGCACCACCTGCTGTTAAAAACTAGCCTAGAGCACCACCTGCTGTTAAAAACTAGCCTAGAGCACCACCTGCTGTTAAAAACTAGCCTAGAGCACCACCTGCTGTTAAAAACTAGCCTAGAGCACCACCTGCTGTTAAAAACTAACCTAGAGCACCACCTGCTGTTAAAAACTAGCCTAGAGCACCACCTGCTGTTAAAAACTAAGCCTAGAGCACCACCTGCTGTTAAAAACTAACCTAGAGCACCACCTGCTGTTAAAAACTAGCCTAGAGCACCACCTGCTGTTAAAAACTAACCTAGAGCACCACCTGCTGTTAAAAACTAGCCTAGAGCACCACCTGCTGTTAAAAACTAGCCTAGAGCACCACCTGCTGTTAAAAACTAGCCTAGAGCACCACCTGCTGTTAAAAACTAACCTAGAGCACCACCTGCTGTTAAAACTAACCTAGAGCACCACCTGCTGTTAAAAACTAGCCTAGAGCACCACCTGCTGTTAAAAACTAGCCTAGAGCACCACCTGCTGTTAAAAACTAGCCTAGAGCACCACCACCTGCTGTTAAAAACTAACCTAGAGCACCACCTGCTGTTAAAAACTAGCCTAGAGCACCACCTGCTGTTAAAAACTAACCTAGAGCAACACCACCTGCTGTTAAAAACTAACCTAGAGCACCACCTGCTGTTAAAAACTAGCCTAGAGCACCACCTGCTGTTAAAAACTAACCTAGAGCACCACCTGCTGTTAAAAACTAACCTAGAGCACCACCTGCTGTTAAAAACTAAGCTCAGAATCCATTCCAGAGAGAGTCGCGATGCATTCCAACAATCTCACGAATCGATCCACGGATTTATCGTCCCAGCCTCAGTGAAAACCTGTTTAAATGGACTAGGCATGAGATTCTCACGGTATGATAACCTTAGATAAAAATATCACGGTATTGCCATTACAGGTCTAAAATATGTTAGACCTGGTTTAAAATGTCTGGGTAGAAAACAACAACTTTTTTTCCCACTGAACACAATATATTTTATTTTTAAGAAACATATAGAACATTTTGGAAGCGTAAACATGTCAAGCTAAATAATTAAAATAAATAATTTAATTCTCTTTAATTAAATTAAGTGCAGTCACTTAAGTGAGCCTAAACCTGCAGCTCAACAATAATCAGAAAATAAATTATTTTCTGTAAAAAAAAAATATCAAAATTTCTGTAAAAATAAAAAATATATAAAAAATGATTTAAAAGCAGTCATTAAACCTGCAGCTCAACAAGGTTTTTGGAGACATGCTCACTTTCTACACGTTCATCTTTCAGTCCAAGTTATGATGCAGGAATGTTCACCTTTCCCGGATTAAGCTTGGAGCGGTGAGGTACGAGGATGTTACACACACACACACACACACACACACACACACTAACAGTGGCAAAGTTTGTTTTTGTAAATGTCGTGATTTTGAACAAATGTAAACAATGGCAGGAGGCTTAAATGTATAGACATGATACCAGCTAAATTTAATTATTGCACTAAATCGCAGAAACGTAGTACTTTAGTCTGCTATTCCTCACTCTGTGAAGTAACGCAAGGGAGGAAACTTATTTACTTCAACACTGAAACAAACGGCAGGTGGGTGAGTCTCTGTCTTGATCTTGATCGGGGGTGAAAGAGGGAGAAATGAAGATGACACAGTTTATGTACAACCTGGAAGTATTTATTTAGCGATCGGCGCTAAAACATCATCTGTACAGAACATCGTTGTGTACGGAACATGATTAGTCTACGTTACCGGAAAAATTTCCATACGGCAGACTTCGTGTTTTTCGACGGGGGGAAAAGCTCCAGGGATTCATCTCCTTCGGGCATCATCATACACACAGGTGACTCTCACTGACTACGTTTACATGGACATCAATAATCCGATTTTAATACGATTAAGACAATATTCTGATTAAGAGTCTACCATGTAAACAGAGATTTTTGATTACCTTAATCCGGCTAAAGTCATAATCGAAGTAAACACAAATCTAATTAAGACTAGGGATGTGCGGGTCTAGTCGACTAGTCGACTAAACGGTACAGCTCCTACTAGTCGACACTGAAAACAATAGTCGATTACACGAGAGAAAAAAAAAACATGATTTTATCATTCAAATTACCATCATTTTAACGTAACATTTAAAACATTTTAAAGAACAGTTAAAATAAAACTTTTGAAAAAGAATACATATCAAAATATTTAAATACATAAATATTTTTAAAAGCGTATCTGGGCGGGAACTATAATTTTACCTCACATGCCTTTTCTTCATGTCAGTTGCAAGCGAGCTCCACGCGAAAGACCAGCAAGGTGTGGGATTATTTTGAATTAGAAGGAAATGGAAACGTTTTTTGTAAACTGTGTAATGTCAAATTGGCTTACAATAACTTTACTGGAGCTATGCGTAATCATATTCAATACAGGCATGTATGCGTTAGCTTGGAGGCTAGCCAAAGCCAAATGTGAATCATGTCACACTACAACCTGCCGCTGCGGTCCGCGATCCTATCCGCGCTGTCTATTCCTCTAAACGAAGACCCACTTCGGTGGTGCTGCGGGATTTCCAGGCTCTTTTCAAACTGTCTGCTTGCTTGTAGTTATCTCTCTCTGCGTGCCTGTGACTTCAGTTCCTGCCGAGCGCGGGGTTTTTTTCAAGTGCAGAATCGCCTCTAGTCCCGTCTTTCGCCAGACCACGTTAACATGTTAAATTCACGGAACAAATGCGCACGGTCTGAGTAAGTAAAATTAACTTTCTGTTTTTAGACCATATATATAGCCAACATGAAGTACATTTTTAAAAGCCGTTTTAATGCTATTCCTTGATAAACTTTCCTATTGTTTTTTACTTTTGTTTTAATATGTGGTTTAATATGTTGGCTAACGTTATATGAAAATGAAGAATTCTGTCAGTCTATTGATTTTTCCATTTCTGCATTGCTCCGAGTCCAGGCGATCTGAATAAATATGCACTGGTTTATGAAGAGTGTATGCTCTTCCTTTTTTTCTGTTTAACGACCGCCTAAAATTAATTGATGATAACGCGAGGCAAGCATACGGCATAATCGTGACCTATTTTTAGCAGAATTCATTGAGGGATTTGACAGTGTGATTCAAAGATTAAGTATTTCAACTGTATGCTGTTATATAGACACACGCACAGATTTGTTGTTGTTTTTTTTTTGCCGTTTTTGGGGGGTTTCTAGCTTTTAGACTAGTCGACTAGTCGGATACAAAACTTCCGTTTAAACGACAGTCAAATTAGTCGTAGCGCACATCCCTAATTAAGACATGTGGAGTATTCCTATTTTAGTCGAATTACTGAAGTGCGGTACAGACATGTAAACACCTTAATCACACTATTACCATCGTGTAGGACTTTTCGCCGCATTTTACGTCAGGACACACACACACTCACACACACAGAGACTCACACACACACACAGACACAGACACACACACTCACACAGACGCAGACACACACACACACACGGCAGTGATGATCAACCGTTTGACGGCAAATAAAAGAGCTTCAACACCGCCGTCGTCTGTATGCACGAAAATAATTAACTGCACTTGAAACTTTCATAAAATGAAAAATGAAACACCCAAAACTGTATATGGCATCATCACGAAGACGAACTATATGTTTATACGTGAAATTCTGGAGGGACGTCAGATGGCGTCGTGTGGTGACGTAATGACGCATTAATCGATCTATGTACTATAACATGTAAAACGGGAACATGAAAGGATTATTCTAAAAGCGACTCATGTAAACACCTTAATCATAATATTGTCTTATTCAGAATAAGGTAAATAATTAGATTACTGATGTCCATGTAAACGTAGTCACTGACTGCTCGCACTAATCGGAGGAGGAGGGGTGGTCATGTGACTTGTTCGCTATTCGCTGCACACAACTGAGGGAGTCCTGCACTTTCCGTCTTTAACGACACGTAAAAAAACAGCGCATACCGCAGAAACGGTATAACGAAGAATTTTAGTGGTTCTGAAACCGTGACTTTTCCAAACCGCGGTATACCTTGAAACCAGTTACCGTCCCATGCCTAAAATGGACCTACCTGCTGTGATGACAGCTGGGTTCAGGATGTGCTCGTCTGACACGATGAAGCCTCCGGACTGAAAGAGCTCATTGTAGGTGTGGTTCTGAATGTCACTCAGGTTGTCTACACCAGCAAAACTCACAGACGGATGCTTTTTCAGGGAAACTAGAGAAGGTATCTATGGGTGGAGAACACAACATTTAGTGCTTTCCAGTTTTTGGAACCGGTTGCAAAATTTTAAAAGAAATCAACATACTTTTTAACAATATATCTCAAATCGAAGTGCAGCAGAGCTCTGGCTTACCTTGTGCACCTGTGCGGCGATGTCCATATTCTGAATGATGACCAGCAGTTTGTCTTGACTGCTGTTTTTTTCAAGGAAACCATGAGGGTTACACTCCAAATCCCCCAACTTTTTCAAATATTCCTGTTACGAATGTTGAAACAGTACAGGGTTAGCACGTCTCCAGATCTCTAGGCAACTTAAGTGTGACAAATAATAGCCTTCTCAATTCATGTAGCACTTGTTAGTAAGTTACACCTGCACTGAAGCTACATTTCCACACTTCTTCAAGTCAGTGAAACATTTCTGCCTAATTGGCCATATTTACACCTGCTACTAACATCTGAGCTCGTGTGAAAAGCACCTCTTAACCGTCACCGTCCCACAGAGCGCTTGGCGCTCTTTTTTTCGTTGTCTTTTTTCCCAATCAAATATTTTAGTAATCATCATAAATTATATATCATTCGAAAGCTTAAAACCTCAAAATTCATGCTGTGAAAACCATTTTGAAATCAGACATTGCGTTACTATGGAAATTGTACTTTAAAATATTTTGGCACTCTCCTCCCCCTTAGTGGGCGGTGTCAAGTGTCATATTACACAATGTATTACGGTCTTTTAGAATCAAAACTTTTTATAATCTTGACAAAATACATATCGTCTGACTCTCAGGATTCCATATTTGGTGGTCTTTGTGTGATCGGAGTAATATTGACAGAAAAATGCATAAAAAAAAAATCAATAGAGTTTGATGGCACCCGGTGGCTGTTTGTGGTATAACGCCCTAAATAAAATCTCGCAGGAACCTCAATTTTTTTCATATCAACTTCAAATTTTGAACATAACTTATTTAAGCTACACATAAGGCTTTAATTTTATATCAATTTTAGAGTAAAACCTGTTATGTAAAATATTTATCTTATATAAAATATAAAAAACATGTTTACAGCCTGGTTCCAAAAATTATTTTGGTCTATATAGCTAATTTTACCCTTCATGACAACTGTGAGGGTTTTTTATAACTCATCCGTTTAAATTATATCAAGCCTTAAAGTTCTGCATAATTAAGGGCGTGGCCACTTGAGTGACAGGTGGATTGCCGCTGCTGTCACCACTGTCGCGCTTGGCGGGCGTGGTTTCAGCAACCAGCTCCACCCATGTCCCGCCTTTTTGCCTTTTCAAAAATGCTCTTCAGAAACCTACAGGTGACGTCACGGACACTACGTCCATTTTTTTTACAGTCTATGGTATTTATATATAGGGCTATATAGCCATCTAGTGGTTACACCGTGATGAGAAATGGTGCATAATTTAGGAGGTTAATATTTAGTAAAATCCCTTGAAAATAACATACTAAAGAAAAAAGTATTATTGAACTAAAATCACAAAAGCACAAATATCGTTCTCATATAACTCCGTCTTCATTAATTTGTATGTTCATCTAAAAGTGTTTGGGCTGTATAACAGCACAGCGGCCCCGCCCTGCAACATCAAGCTCCGCCCCCCAGCACCCCCCAGATAAAATATGTTCCCGCAGCTATGGATTTGGACTGACAGAGCCACTGCAGCACTACATGTACCTTAATTTCCCAGCAGACGTCACTCTCCTCCTCGTCCGTGGAATGGATGTAGAAGTAGACTATGTTCTTCTGAACTCCTTTAATGATCTCCACCAGGTTACTGATCACCTCGGGCTGCAGCTGATCGATGATACTGCTGATGGCAGAATGAGCGTGTACCATCGGGCCGTCTTCAGCTAGCACGGCGGGGTGACCCTCCACAGCTCCTGTAGTCTCAGCAACCAAACTACCATTCATCTCATGAAGATTATGAGGGGCGTTTGCATCCTGAGTCTTCTGGGTCACCGAGTCCTGCTCTAATGCCCACATCTGCTGGGGTGTCTGCTGGAGATCAAGGTCAGGCAAACTTGAGTGATGCTGAGGCTGCGGGTCAGGTAGGGCACTAGAAGGGGAGCATGGTGTCAGAGACGACTCAAAGGTGTTTGAGGAACCACACGGATTAAAGCTGGAGGACGTATCGGGGACATCTGAAGGAACATCTGCAGCAGATGAGGAAGAAGTCACATCTTCGTGGTATTGACTGACGTGCTGAGGGTCAATGAACACCATCAGGCTGTCATGGAAAGAGCTGATGTAGTTACTGACGGGAAACGGAGTGTTGTAGTTTGACACGTAATTGGAAAGTGGCACAGCTGGAGTCTGGAGCGGTTCTCGTGAGCCCTGAGTGCTGGAGCAGGAAACATAATAAATACGTTTGGCCCTCAAGAGCTGCTCGACCTCACTGGAGAAACCAGAGACAAGCTCGTCGACTATGTGGTCAAAACCGCTGCCGTCTGCAGGACACTCTGTGGCCACAGCCGGAGCGACGGGCTCTTCATCCTCAACCTCTGCTGCCGTCTGCACATCTAGATCCACCGCTGTGTTGCTGCTGTCTGGCTGGTAGGGAGGGGACAGGTCCTTTATGTCAGGTGTGGCGTGTGTAGACACGGTTGGGCTCTGAACGAAGCGTGGGTCTTCAGGATAGTCCATCTGTCTCTGGGAATATCTCTCTGTTTTCAGACCTAAGCAAGCAGTTGAGAAAATCCAGATTCTTTAAAGTATTTTGTATTTTTATCAACTACAAACAACTGGCATACAATAAAAATGACTGAGGTCTACCTTATACTAGTGCTGTCAAGTGATTAATCGCATCCAAAATAAGTTTGTGTACATAACGTATGTGTGTGTGTTGTGTATGTTTATTATGTATATATAAATACACACACATGCATGCATATTAGGGCTGCACGATATATCGCATGCGATTGTCATGCGCATCTCGTTAGCAAAGCCGGTTCTGTGATTAGTAGTAAATCTCCATCACCTGTTTTCAAGTGGAGCAGCCTGCGATATTGAACGTGATATTGCGTAGCTTGTCAGTGAACTACGGCTCTATGTATTAAATGCCGCTCCATTTGAAAGCAGATGATGGAGATTTACTACTAATCACAGAACCGGCTTTGCTGACGAGATGCGCATGACAATCGCATGCGATATATCGTGCAGCCCTAATATACATGCATGTGTGTGGATTTATATTAGTGCTGTCAAACGATTAGTCGCATCCAAAATAAAAGTTTTTGTTTACATAATATATGTATGTGTACTGTGTATATTTAAATACACACACATACAGTATATATTTAAAATATTTACATGTATATACTTATATTATATATAAATATATTTAATATATAAACATGTTTTTCTTAAATATATATGCATGTGTTTGTATTTATATAAACATAAATATACACAGTAAACACATTATGTAAACAAAAGCTTTTATTTTGGATGCGATTAATCGTTTGACAGCACTAGTTCATATATTATATTTAAATATAATATAAATTATATGAATATAAATATATACATGTAAATATCTTCAAAATATATACTGTATGCGTGCGTATTTATATATGCGTAATAAATATACACAGTACACACACATTATGTAAGCAAAAACTTATTTTGGATGCAATTAACCGCAATTAATCGTTTGACAGCACTACTTTTTTTATAAATTTTTATTTTTTAACACGAGGACAATCTTGGTGTAGTGTTCATTCTCGGGAAACACTGTTATGTGTGTTCCCATATTGCATTACATATATAAACAGATATATAATAGAATACTGAACCCACTCAAATTAATACAACTCTGATTTCCAGAGATCACAAATTAAGACCCCCTCCAGTTCTCCCTCAAATACATTAATGCAGCTTCCAAACTGAAAAATGCTGAGTTTCTCTTAGTCTTTTAGTATTTTATTATGGCAGAACTTAGATTTAGATTAGTGAATGCAGATCATATGCACTAATAACTAAGAGTTTTCCCTCAATAAACTCTTCATTTGCTGCTTATTGATAGTAAGGTAGTTGTTTTAGTAGTTATGTTTAGGTATTGGGTTGGGTTAAGGGATCTAGAATATGACCATGCAGAATAAGGCATTAATATGTGCTTTATAATCAGTCAGCATGCTAATAAGATAAAAAAGAGGGGGAAAAAAAATTTGAGATTTTTTTTTTGCAGTGTTACTTGTTGACTTGCAAGGTCATTATTAGACATTCTGCACTGTTCTTCATATCATATGAACTGAGTTTACCTGTGATGGGAATCAGCACCCATGGAATGGTCTTCTCCCCGAGCAGGTTAACGCCGCCACGCTGCTGTCCTCCAGAATCTGAACAAGGGCTAAATGCTTCTAAACTACTCAAACTACCAGCGGTCTCCTCCTGAAACGGCAAAAACATCGTCAAAACCACCACCAAGAGTTTAGGACTCTAAATCAAATGACTGAATAAATACATTCAAATAAACAATACTTTTGGCTAGATGCAAAACTGGCAAATGTCATTTGAGGAAAGAGCATAAATCATATGCAGTAGTAGTACTCTATCTGCTCTGTTTTGTTCTTTAAAAAGGCTACATTAAATTCAATTGCAGGTGAGGAAACAGAACTCGCTGCTCTACATTCACCGCACAACACTGGCTATGAAAGGAACAGCACACTACTACACAGAATATATACTGTGGCGAGTACAGTATGTGGATTTTCATTATGCACGGACTACCTGATGACCTACTACATTTGCCAAAATGTGCAGTATAACACTAGAGCACACTGTGTAGAAGGCTGTATAAGACACAATGCAGTGTGCTTGAATCAGAAGCTCTAGCTCGAGTCATTATTTGAGTAAAGACATATAAAAATAAAAAGGGGATTCAATTGTGAAATAACCTTTGAGCTGCCTTAAACTAAAAACAAAAAGACACAATGCACTCTTACACTTCATGTTTGTACATTAGTATTATATATTCCCTAAGTTACAGCATTGTTACATAAAAGCAACATCACTGGTGTTCAGAGTAACAGAGCAGTTTGTCAACACTGCAGCACTGTTGCTCAGGTGCACATATATAAATGCCATTTATTACGTAAATGGCAACAAAAATGTTGCTAGTATATTTCCAATAAATAAGGAAATAATTTTCCTCTATTACATAGCTGCATATGATAAATACATGTACCTATTTTATGTTTTATAATGGGCTGCTTTCATATTATGAAACTAATCAGCATTGATATCCATCTTATATTGTTCTATATTTTTTCATATGGTTGAACTGACAAAAGAGAAGCTTTCAATCAGCTTAAAAAAATTAAATGACTATGCATCTGAAAATGAAAGATGCTGACTGAGCAGCGTCCTAAGAGTGTTGATGTAACAGTCTATCAGCACTGTTTGTATCGCTCCACTCGTCTCTTTGTGTATTCCAGATTGTCAGTTGTGCATTAGTCACATTTATTTATTTAAATAGTTCCTCCCTGGCTTTATGAGTACAGTATGAGCCCTGCATGATTGATGATTTCAAGCTAAAGCACAAGACAATGTTTTGTAAAATTATGGCATTGAGTTTAAAGTGAGATTTTACATTCAACATTTTAAAGCAGCTCGTTCTCGACAGGCATGAGTCTGAAATCATGGCATTTCAGTCTGCAATCTAAGCAGATGTCTAGTTTAATGATGGGTGTCTGCACTAGGGTTGCTGCGATAGATGTGTTGACGGTTTTACCGATGTGAAGCCGCAACACCGGTTATGTCACTTGCCCACCACAGCACCGCCCCCACCGTCGTTTTGATTTTTTTTTATAGTAGCCTAATAAAAATCATTTAGTTCAGTTAGAGAACAGACACTACAATTAAAACTGAACGCAGCTGCTCAATGCAGTGTGCAGATTTCACTTATCACGAGAGGAGAAGCTGACAAGAAGAGTGAGGTGAGACACACAAGATGGCAGAAGAGTTTCAAAACGAAACGCCTGTTTTAAAAAGATTTTGGATTTTGAAAAGCCTGTTGTCTTCTGCCATTAATCTAAGGTGATATTGGAAGTTTATTATTATTTTGTTTCTTATTTATTTGGTTCCACAGTTTGCTGATTTTTATTTATTTAAACTGTGTATTTTTTATTTTATATTACATCAAGCATGCCGTGTCTCCAAGCTTTCTTATTAGTTTTGCTAATAAACGTACGTTTCTTATTTATTTGGTTCCACAGTGTTTACCAATCTTCAGTTTTGTATAAGCTACCTAAACTTTGTGTAAGTTATTTGTTATTTTATATTAGGCATATAGCATGGTGTATTTTTATTTGTTTTGTTAATAAAAGTTATATGTTCTACGTTGTATTTTGTTGTAGTTTGAATTGAATTCAAGCAATTGATGCCGAATTGCAGCTAATTTGAAAGTGAAAGTAAAATGCGCACGGCTGTTTAAAACGGAAGGAAAGGGAGGAAAATATGGAAAACTACCCCCCTATTTCTTCGTAGTATGAAGTACACAATGTATGTCATTCCAAACATAGCCAGAGTGTGTGATTCAAGATAAAGTCATCTTTATATGAACTGTATCACACAAGTGTGTTACAGAGAATTTTTATGAAGATATCTAATGTCATAAAGTTATGACAAAAGCATTTTTCGTTTGTTTAGTGCCACAATGTAACTTCTGTCCCATCACCTGCATGAGATTTTCTTTCTGCCACAAACGCTCACCCACCTTTCCTCTCTTCACCTGCGTCTTCTCTACGTAGCCTGTTGCACGCTTTTTCTGTGAAAATCAAGCACTTCAGCTAACAGCTTTTTTTTCCTGACACTTTGGGAAGGCAATGTGGTCAACATTAGACTTGCAGAATGGCATCTACCTTTCTTGAAAACCTCTCACCCCAAACTTAAATTTCTACACTGACCTCTCCTTAAAAGTATTCATGTCACGAACCTGTTGCATCAACATTATCAAACTATTTACAGCCAAAGTACATAAATTATATTCTCATTTACTCGCCCTCAAGTCATTCCAAACCTGAATGACCCCCCCCCTGTTTTAAATATAATGAACGGTTTTAAAACTTTTCTGTTCATCACTCAAAATATATCCAAAAAAAACGTATATATAATGTATAAGCTGGACTATTCTGAAATAAGCCGATCTTAATTTCTCTCTAAGATATAAGATAATAAGTCTCTTAAGATATTGTCTCAGGTTTGGGATGACTACAGAATGTACATGTTCAAGTAATATTAGGGCTGCCCCCGACTAAATATTTTTCTAGTGGACTAATGATCATTAAAGAGGTCATGAACTGAGAAAAAAATTATCTTTTGACATAAGAGGTCATTGTGCTATAAAACATACTGTAAGTTTCAGAAATCAAAACTTTACATTGCTGCCTGTTTAGCCCCGCCCACCGATTCTATTCATAGCTTTCAGTGACCGGCTCGAAGACCTGGAGGGCAAAACATCCATAGAACTGCAGCACAAGCGTGTCAATTTTCCATCTGTTTCACAGCCGCAAATATTTAGATCACCTCTCAAAACAATTAAACAAAGGTATGTGAATAAAATGCAAATTTTGAGCATTTTCAATCCATTTTAAAGCACCCGCTTAAAATGTTTTCAATATTTCAATCATTAAACAGTGCGACAAAACGTTGTAAAAACACTTAAAAGAGCTTAAACAGTAATAGTAATATTAAAATATCAAATTCAATAATCTCTATAGTTATTGATGCATAGTTTACACGTTTTACTACATTACTACTTAATGCAATCTGTGTAAAAATAGCTGGCGGTCAGTGGAGCAAAGCTTTGTTTTGCCCGCCAGGTGGGCGTTCCTATAAGGGTGTGACGTCACCAATTCTACATCGCTGCCTGTTTAGCCCCGCCCACCGATTCTACATCGCTGCCTGTTTAGCCCCGCCCACCAATTCTACAGCGCTGCCTGTTTAGCCCCGCCCACCAATTCTACAGCGCTGCCTGTTTAGCCCCGCCCACCGATTCTACATCGCTGCCTGTTTAACCCCGCCCACCGATTCTACAGCGCTGCCTGTTTAGCCCCGCCCACCAATTCTACAGCGCTGCCTGTTTAGCCCCGCCCACCGATTCTACATCGCTGCCTGTTTAACCCCGCCCACCGATTCTACAGCGCTGCCTGTTTAGCCCCGCCAACCAATTCTACAGCGCTGCCTGTTTAGCCCCACCCACCCATTCTACATCGCTGCCTGTTTAGCCCCGCCCACCAATTCTACATCGCTGCCTGTTTAGCCCCGCCCACCGATTCTACATCACTGCCTGTTTAGCCCCGCCCACCGATTCTACATCACTGCCTGTTTAGCCCCGCCCACAGATTCTACAGTGCTGCCTGTTTAGCCCCGCCCACCGATTCTACAGCGCTGCCTGTTTAGCCCCACCCACCGATTCTACATAACTCAATACACGTTTGTTAATATAACAAAACACGTTTACAAACGTTACAAGCTTTCCTGTAGCTCAAATGGTAGAGCATGGCGCTAGCAACGCCAAGATCATGGGTTCGATTCCCAGGGAAAGCAAGAGCTGATAAAATGTAAAAAACTGTAACCTGAATGCAATGTAAGTCGCTTTGGATAAAAGCGTCTGCTAAATGCATAAATGTACAAACAAGGCAGAATTCGACGCAGGATTTTCAGAAAGATTGAAACTAAAAGATGATGCCGTGTGACTGTATTGGATCTGACAGCAATGTCTCAACACACAAGTGTGAGTAACGGTTTTCACTACATGATCACTATTGCTTTGTCCATTACAGATGGTTTGATATGTATTGAGTTATTTATGCGTTTTAATCCTAAATCACAGCAGCGTCCATCTGTGAAGGCTGTGAAACATACACAACTATTAGCCAATCACAGCACTGGTGGGCGTTTACTACAGTCTACAATCCTCCATGCCTAACACACAAAGCGTTCTGATGAGGGGGTTAAAAACAGGACAGAAAATAGCCTATTACTTCTAAATTATGTTTTTTGATGTAAAAATCTTGGTAACATTATAAGTGGACCTCAGAGAACAGTACAAAATAAAAAAACAAAGGCAGTTCATGACCTCTTTAAGTCAAAGTTATGACAATGGCTTTTTTAATTAGTTTTAATTAGTGCCTTTCATATGTTCAGTCTCGTCCTATCACCAGCATAAAATGCTCTCTCTCACACCTCTCTTCACCTGCGTCTTCTCTACGTAGTCTGTTGAATGCTCTTTCTGTGAAAATCAAGCACTTCAACTAACAGCTTTTCTCAAAACAAATGGAAACTAGCCCAAAACTGACACTTTGTGAATGCCATTTGGTCAAAATTAGACCATCAGAATGGCATCTACCCTTCTTGAAAACCTTTCTCCCCAAACTCTACCCTTAAATTTCTACACTAACCTCTCCTTCAATGTATTAATGTCTCAAACCTGTTGCATCAAGATAACGAAATTACTGAAAGCCAAATTAAATAAATTCTGTTCACATTCACACCCTCAAGTCTTTCCAAACCTGTATGATTTCTCTTCTTCAGGGAAATACAAAGGCTGAATTTTTTGAGAATATTCTGGACGCTCTTTTAAATATAGTGAACAAAGCCATACGAAAGAGTGCTCTTCATAAATCACTGATAAATCTTCCCCGATACCAAATCTCTGGAATGGACTAACACTTGTATGAACACAAAAATAGTTTTCATGCATCACGTGACCAACATTAGTGCTGTCAACGGCTCCATATACAGTTTTAAAACTGTTCTGTTCATCACTCAAAGTACATATTAAAAACAACTTGGCATATAACGTGTAATTTGGACTATTTTGGTCACTTTTGAAGCTTGACAGACTCCGGTCGCTGTATACTTTCACACAGGTTTGGAACGACAACAGAATAATAATTAATTAATTCATTACATTTATATAGCGCTTTTCTAATCACACAAAGTGCTCTACATTGTGAGGGGGAGGGGGGCTCCTCGTCCACCACCAGTGTGCAGCATCCACCTGATGCGACGGCAGCCATAGTGCGCCACACCGCTCACCACACACCAGCTTATTGGTGGAGAGGACACAGTGATGAAGCCAATCAGTATATGGGGGTGATTAGGAGGCCAGGATGGTCAGAGGCCAATGGGCAAATTTGGCCAGGATGCCGAGGTCACACCTCTACTCTTTTCGAAAGACACCCTGGGATTTTTAATGACCACAGAGAGTCAGGACCTTGGTAGGGATGCATCGATCCGATACTCAGGATCGGTATCGGCTCCGATCCAGTCATTTTCCGCGGATCGGGTATCGGTGAGACGAGACCGATCCAAATCCGATATTGTGTGTATACTATTCTGTGTTATTGTTAAGCCCCACGAAAGCACAAAAGCATTATAAAGCACCATAGAGTCCAAGTCCAAGTGTTCTGAAGCCGTTTCATAGTTTAATGTGAGATACAGATGAATATTTAAGTCGTTAAATTCAAGTTCAGGTAAACTCTTCTCTCTGCTGCGGCTGTCTGTCATCCTCTGTTCAGCGTTCAAACTGCGTGTTGCGTTCGGTTACTACAGTCAAAACAATGAAACTCTCTTCAAGAGCGCTCAATAACTGAGATTTAAAACCGTTAAAAGAAAAGGCTCAATAAACTATCGCGCAGATTTAATAAGCTACGCATCAATCTCTCTTGCCTCTGTGCTTTGAACTTCTCTGACCGGAGCTGCGCGCTGTGACTCCGTGCTGCTTCAAGCGGGATGCGCATAAGCGGAGCTGTTCGTATTATAATACTTTTGCGCACTGAAATATTATTTATAGCGTTTCTTGTACTGTCCTATCAAGGCTATTAATAATCTAATGTATAGCACAGTAATGGAGGCAGGACTCCTCTATCATATGTTGCTGCCTTCATTACTGTGCTATATATTTAAAAGAAATGTCTTTTTATTTTGTAGTTTATATTTATAAATAAATACATTTACTTGTTTTCATTAATGTATTTTAGAACAATACAAAGAGCAATGTGTAACATTTTACCAGATTTAGTCCTTCACATATTCACTTTTATTTGTTCCCCACTAAATAATATTATTTCACTAAATGTTTAGATTTTATAAAATTGTGCACTCATGATTTTTCTAGAATAACTTTTGCTGCTAAATTATCCACTAACCTAGTTTAAAATCTCCCTTATAGTATTTTTGTCATAGATTATGAATGGGTCTGTTTACACCTGGTCATTTCATGCGTTTTCTCTGATCAGATATCTATCTGATTTGTTTAAGCGTTTCCATTTACACTTGGCCACATAAATGGATATAAATCCGAGCTTCAATTCCCGCGCTATATTTAAACGAAATCAAAAGCGCTGCATTTTATTAATTATCAGCTCATTTACAGATCAAAGACGCAATAGGAGAGCGCGCGGCATCAGCACTGGAAATATAAGTTTGTCTTATACTTTTAATGAAGATGATTGTGTGTTGAGCGTCTGCGAGTTTCATTCGCGGCAGTTTGCGCATCTGCTTGCTGAAGAAATACTCAGATACTCGTCCGCGGTGATGCTTGTTTCATTAGTGCAGTCATATCTGACTAAAATGTCATATAGCCTATAACACGGTCTCACACAGTTATTATTTTAATATTTTTGGAGGAGTAAAATTCACATGTGGTTTCAACAACCAGATGCATTTACACTTGTCCAGTTTCGTCCCAGACCACCTCCTGAAGTGTTTTGAGAGATCAGATTTATATTACAAAACGCATGAAGTGACCAGATGTAAACAGCTCCTATATATTTTCATGTTATTTTTCATTAAAATTAAATTGTCTATTAGCTTGTGTTTAACACACAAAAGAATAGAAACTCAACATTGATTTATAATAAAAAAAAAAAAAAAAAAAAAAAAAAAAAGTGCTAAGATCGGGATCGGAATCGGCCGATACTCAGAATTTTCTGGATCGGATCTGAAAAAATGGTATCGTTGCATCCCTAGACCTTGGTTTAACGTCTCATCCGAAGGACGGTGCTTGTTGACAGTATAGTGTCACCGTCACTATACTGGGGCGTTAGGACCCACACAGACCACAGGGTGAGCACCCCCTGCTGGCCTCACTAACACCTCTTCTAACAGCAACCTAGTTTTCCCAGGAGGTCTCCCATCCAGGTACTGACCAGGCTCAGCCCTGCTTAGCTTCAGTGGGCAACCGGTCTTGGGCTGCAGGGTGATATGGTTGCCGGGTACATATTCAAGTATTGCTTAATATTAGGGCTGCCCCTGACTAAAGATTTTTGTTATAGTTGTTCATTTAATCCATTAGTCGACTACTCAATCACACATTTATATTAATTTACCTAAATATACGCATGCATTAAGTTTGCTGCAAAAGTAATGTGTCAGGAAAAATAGCAAGGAGATATTTTAATTATTTATTAATAAACTAGTGTTTTCTGTCAGTGTCAGATGAATCTCCGCAGTACAGTGGACAAGCACAGAGAGAGAAATGCATCATTTATATAAATTACAATCAGAGAGTATTTCTTTTTAAATTTTAATTGGTTTATTTTAGGGGTGTAACGGTACACAAATATGACGGTTCGGTACACCCCTCAGTTTTGACGTCACGGTATGGTTTCGGTACAGCAGGAGGAAAAAACTAAACTTTATTTTTAACTAATAAAATCAACAAATTAAAAATGTGTATGCAAACATGTAAATTGCACATAATGCCGTTTTTAAATTAACTTCTAAATTATACAATTTCTATTTGTTGTTGACATATAATCATTTACACAGTGGCTGTCTTAACTTGTTTCATAAAAGATGTATTTAAACATTAAATAATCAAGACATCACTAACAGGTCAAGTAAAATATAATGAAGTATATAGTCTAATATTTCTCAAAACGCTCTTCTCTAGACTTCATTTCTCTAGCAAATAACGAGCTGTGGACACTGATGACTTGCTGCGTGACATTTTGTTTACAAGCTGTTTTATTGACGTCTTTCCACGCGTGAAACACTGAGTGATTACGTGAGATGTTCATTCATGTTTATTTCACGTTAAAACTAGTAATAAAGAGGAAGGGATGATCGCGTTCACTATTAGAACTGAGGCGTTTATACAGCCATCTGTCGCGCCACATTAAAGAGCACCAAAACGGTTTGTATTTTCTGAATTTCCTGAAAAATTAATTTGAAATGATTTGTTCGGTACACATGCGTACCGAAACGAAAGACCCGCACCGAAAAGTTTCGGTACGAATACGTGTACGTTACACCCCTAGTTCATTTAAATAATCAGTGTTGAAACTGTTGTGCTGCTTAATATTTTTTTGAACCTTTTTTTTTTTTTCTTTGATTCTTTGAATAAAAAGTTAAAAAGAACAGCATTTGTTCAAAATAGAAATATTTTCTAACAATACCTGTATAAGTCTTTACTATCACTTTTTATCCATTTAACACATCCTTGCTGAACAAAAGTATTAATATCTTCTTTTTTTTTTTCTAAAAGAAAGAAAAAAATTGACTGACCCCAAAACTTTTGAATAGTAGTAACAACCAGGGCTCTACACTGCGACCATTTCAGTTGCATTTACGACTGAAAACTACTGCGTGCGACTATGAAAAAATATTTAGGAGCACCAGTGATACTGACCCGATCAGCATATTAGAGTTTGTGCTGAGGGAGCTTTAAGGGTTTCTAACGTACTTACGTGTTTTTGCAGCGTTGAGTAATTTATCACAGACATATTCTCTCATCATAACAAAAAAAGTGTAGACAGAGTAAATAAGAGACTCATTGTGCAGTGTGATTATAATGGAGTTTTGTGAGATCACGATGAACTAAGATGAGTGACAGCTTTAAATGATTATTAAGAGAGTTTGCAAATGTGATATTGGTTTAATACAACAGTTCATTAAACAAGAAGTTAATATTAAGTGACTTATATTGTCTGACTACAACACTATGGCCTTATTTTGCTCTATTTCATCAACGAAAATAGTTTCAAACAAAGTACCAGCGCATCTCCATTCAAACACAGCGACGTTTCGTTTATGAATGAACTGCGTTTTTAAATGAATCTAGTGAGTCAATGATTCAATAACCCATTCATAAAGACAGTCAGATGCTTCGTTCCTGAATGAATCAGCCGTTCGAACGAATCAATTAAATGATTCAGTGATAAAATCAGTGATATACCGCCTCCTACTGGCAGTTTTAGTTTAATTTTTAAAGAATCTTTTCTGTTATTTAAATCATTTAATATTTCTACATTCAAAATTGTATATTTAAAACATTAACCTCAACATGAATTGAATTGCACTTATGCAACCTCTGAGCCTCATTAAACATCTGAAAATACACCTACAAGTGTGTTCTTCTGTGCCACCTCTAGTACACATTTATTTCTTAAATACTGATTTCATTTGATTGGTATCTTATTCTACTTGTTTTTATTCTGTTGTTTTAATTAGAAATGATAAAAGGCTTAATATATTTTTTTTGAATTTGACATAAAAGATGACATACTTTTAATAAAGTTAGAAAAATGCCATTACAAAGGTAAAAACTAAATTCCCTGTTAATCACTTTAAGGAGTCAAACATCACCTCGTAATGGGAAGGTTAATTTTTTATCAGAATTTTTGATTATTGATTTGAAAGTGCTCCTAAATTTTTGCCCGTGCTCCTAAAAAGAAAAGTATGTGTAGAGCCCTGGTAACAACATTTCTATTTTAAATAAACTGTTCTTTTTAACTTTTTATTCGTCGAGAAATCCTGAAAAACACATCACAGGTCCCAAAAAAACATCAGTTTCCAACATTGATAAATCAGAATATTATAATGATTTCTGAAGGATCATGTGACTCTGAAGACTGGAGTAATGATGCTGGAAATACAGCTTTGATCACAGAAATAAATTATATATTTAAACTTTATTAAAAAACTTATTTTAAATTGTAATAATATGTCATAAGATATAAATTTTTTCCTGTATTTTTGATCAAATGGATAAAGCCTTGATGAGTAAAAGAAACAAAAAAAATCTCACTGATCCCAAACTTTTGAATGGCAGTGAACATATTTCAGTTTCAAATGATAAGCCATATTTGAGATGGATAAATGACAGGCAAACGTTTGTATTTTCCAGCCGTTAACTATCTGTCCATCACGGACACGGACCACTTTTTTCTGTGACTAACTAGCAACATTTTCATTGACTAAGCCTCTTCTCGTCATCTATTTAGGGGCAGCCCTACTAAAGTACAGTTTGTGTTGGTGTGAATGTTGAGTAGTTTGAGCACACTGATCTACCTCCAGACAGTCTCTCCTCTCGGTCTCATCCTCCACAAATCTCTTCCTGAGGTCGATGTCGCGGTCGGTCGGAAGGCCGAGTCTTGACCTGCTGTCAGAAATGTCCATCGTCTCGGTGTCTTCAGACGACTCTCCTCTGGTCAGGGTGTCTATCATTCGTAAGACCTCTAGCGCCCCCTGCCTCTTGTCTCTGCGCAGGTCCGTGTCCAGACTGGTCTTTCCGAAGCTGTCCAGGATCTCCATGATCTTCAGCACTCCCTGAGTCTTGTTCTTCCTCAGGTCTGTGTCCTGAAGACCGACGCTGCTCAGAATATTAGCCAGAGATGGAGTGGACTGTCTGTCGTCCGCTGATGAAGAGAGGACACTAGATTAACGATGGACCAATTTAAAATATTCCTCGAATTTAAAATATAAATCCACATTTGAATGCAAAAACGTTGCATTCGTATTTTAGGTGTCCCTTATCAGTGGTGATGACGATGTAGGTGTCATTGCATTTTAATGTTTTTTTTTTTTAGCTTATCTAGCTGAAACACACTGGATGCAGCGCTGCTTCTTTAAAAATATTGCGGAAAAAAGAGAACAATCAACGCGGAGATGATGTTTACGACGAAACTGAAACCAAGCCGTTCACACAGAACGCATATTTATCACGTTTTCTAGAGGGACGTCTATCAGCGTTGCACTCGCGTCTCGCACAAGAAAAAGCCACATGTTTAGAAAGCATGTAAAATTAATGTAAGTTCAATTTTTAAAAAACACATCTCGAGACTTTATGCCGGTTTTTCTCATCTCATGTTTTTAAATGAAAAAGTGCTCTTTGTGATTGGTTTTCGGTCCTTTGTATTAAACTATACATTCATACAAGATGCTTTTTTGTTTCTAATTGTTTAAGCAACTTAATTAGATATGGTTTCTAAACATTATGCACTTTTTTCACAGATAATCGTGTTATTTTATTGCTTTGAAGAAACGTGCATTAGTAATATTTTGCTCGATGCGCCCTCAGGAGGGAAGCCAAAAGCTTTTTCCCCCTAACTGAAATTATGCCCTTTTAATATAATACGAATATTTAAGTACAAAATTCGAAGCCATTTTGACAAGCCCTAATCAAAAGCACACTTTCAGTGCAAACAAGACCCAGTGCATTGAGAAACTAAGCTGCATCTTCATCTTCTGTCTATTGCTACAAGATCATCTTCATTAGGGCTGCATGATAACGGTTAAATGATTAATCATGGTTATTTTGCTCAAAAATATTATCAGGTTTATTAATCAAAAAACGCGTTCTGTGTCGTGTTAATTTCATTAACGAAAAATGTTTGTTTTTCCATGGCTAAAACGAGAGGACAATAAAGTCAATAAACAATAACTATGACTATATCAACATGCAATATCATTGACCATAATGACGAAGACTAAAATGTATCTTCATCTTCTGTCTAAATAAAAACTATACCAAAGATCATCTTTATTAGGTTGCTGCATGATAACGGTTAAATGATTAATCATGGTTATGCGGTTGCCAGATATCAAAAGGTTAAATCCTCAAATCAGAGCTTCTCTGTTAAAAGGATACATATTCTGCCCACTGTTTTGCATATATTTTTTATTGTGTTAATAGAGATAAATTATTGTAATTATTGAAATTAGGAATTTCACTGTTAGGACATATACAAGTCATATATATACACATACATTACATGACTATATTTTTTACCAGTGTTCAATATCATGTAGACGATAAAAGACGCATATCTAAAATGTTTGTTATTAATTTATATAACAAATAGCCTATAATAAATCAGTTCTCTAGATAATATAATAAAATATACCATTTGTCTGAAAGGTCCAGCTTTCAATTGATTTGTGCTTACTGGTGAAAGTGCAATACCTGAAATGCACAAATACATTTCTCAAATGACAACAATCATTGCAATTATAATTTTGAGCACAAATACATTATTCTGCCCACTGTTATTGAATCAGTATTTAAATTTAAATCAGTTTAACCATTAAAAGCATGACGAAAAGATTTCATTGACTTCGATGCTCAGATATTTATGGGCGGTTTCCCAGACAGAGATTAAGCCTAGTCCCAAACTAAAATGGCCCTTTAAACCAGATTAACAGAAATCTGCTTTCTCTGTCATGGTTTTAAAGAGTCTTAGACTTAGTCTAGTCCAGAATTTAATAGGCTGATTTCCTGGAAGAAGACTAGAGCTACTTCAAAGGACTAAATTGAGGCTTAATGAGTAATTAATGAGTAAAAAGCACATTTGACACAGTACTTAGACTTTAAATTTTAAAGTCTCAGTACTAAGGATTAAATTTAAAAACGGCTGATAAAATTAACATTAGTTCTGTGTGAACGGCCCCTTACACTTATTTCGGCAGAATATCTGAATAGAGATCACTGAACTTCAAATTACATACAATCTGGCAACCACAACCATAAAAGCTTGTTGAGGCTTGATGCAAGATAACGAGAAATGCCAAATTAAAGGATAAAAACCAATGGGCAAAAACCGCAGACGATTGCGTAATAAATCAAGAGAAACAGAAATCGTGATCGCGTTTAAAACAGGATTCATGGTGCAGCCCTGATCTTCGTTCTCCTCACCTTCTCTTAGTTCTTCGCTGGGCTGATTTCTCAGGCGTTTTGAGCTCCCCTCGTGAGCCTCGAGATCCACCTTCCTCTTCAGCGTGCAGGTATCCTCCGCCAGGCTCTGGATCTCCCGCCTGTCCTCTTCGAGCTCTTCTTGTTGAGCTGGATGAGCTTCAGCAGCTCCTGGACTTTGTCTGGGTCACTATGAGAGGCTGCTCTCTCCGTCTGAACCCGGAGCTCCTCCACCTTCTTCTTCACGCTCTCCAGGAGCATGGTGAACACGGCCGGCTTGTGGATGTAGGGCCGCAGGAAGCTCTCCCAGTTGGTCTTCTGCCGGGGCGCGGGAAACAGCTTCTCCCTGGCGTCCAGTTTGGGGTTGTAGTCGGTCCGAGCGCGCTGCAGGGGGTTGCCCTCGCGGAGGTTCGTGAGGTAGTCGTAAACCTGCTGCTCCACGGCGGCGCTGAGGTCAGCGGGAGGCTCGGCGCGAGCCTTGCTCAGAGCGCAGTGAAGAGCCGAGACGAACCAGTCGTGCTGGGGCATGATGGGACTGTGGTGCTCAGATGTCGCCGGTCTGCAGCTCTCAGAGGGATTTGATGCTTTATCAAGACAAAGTAGGTTTCATTACTACATCACAAAATTAAGACCAAACAAGATCTGATCGGTGAAACATACACTATGCAACTATGAAAACGCAGACATTTCAAGCAAAGGCAGCTTGATTCTGTACATTGTTGTGTTCTGAATGCCACTATCGGTTGAATCTTAAAAATCAATTTTGAAAAATACAATTTAAAAAACAGAAATACTGAAAAGCAAAATCGGGCACTGCTGTTTGGAAAATTTGTTCTTCATTGTTACTATTCCCTTGCATGATTTAAAGTTAGTTAATTGGTTAACACTTCATTTAAAGCCTTTATATGTGACCCTGGACCACAAAAAAAAAATTGCGATTTATACAATAAATAATCTTTTCATCGATGTATGGTTTGTTATGATAGGACAATATTTGGCTGAGATACAACAATTTGAAAATCTGGAATCTGAGGGTGCAAAAAAATCTAAATATTGAGAAAATCTCTTTTAAAGTTGTTCAAATGAAGTTCTTAGCAATGCATATTACTAATCAAAAATTAAGTTTTGATATATTTACGGTAGGAAATGTACTTAATATCTTCATGGAACATGATCTTTACTTAATGTCCTAATGATTTTTGGCATAAATGAAAAATTAATAATTTTGACCCATACAATGTATTGTTGGCTATTGCTACAAATATATCTGTGTTACTTATGACTGCTTTTGTGCTCCAGAGACACATATACAAACATAGTTTTAATGCATGAATTATGCCTTGTAATGCACCTTACAATGCATTGTATGATTTCATGAATACCAGTTATAATACATTAATACAATAAACACATAATCAGTGTTGGGGAGTAACTAGTTACATGTAATGTAGTTATGTAATTTAATTACAAAATAAATGGGTTACACTTTATTTTAATGTTACAGTGTAACTATTCAAGTACTGAGTCATTAATTAGCTACATGCATTTACTATATGGTTAGGGTTAGGATTAGGGTTACTTGCATGTAATTATGCATTATAAATTTTTATTATAATAGTAAGTACATGTAACAAGGGCACCTTAGTGTTACCAATAAATGCAATTGTAATCTGTTACAGTTACTGAGAAAAACTGTAGTTAAATTAGTTACTTATGAAAATGTTAATGATTACAAAGGGGTTACATCTGAATATTTTCATACACATACAGATTTGTTTGATTTCTTTCCAAAATTGCATTGACTGCTCTAAAATATGAGACACCAATGTTTCAGGAGTTTAGGACACGTTTAAAGGTTTGAAAATGATTAACAGTTTAGAACAATTTAGAAATTTAAATTTAGCAAAGTATTTAAATGTAATCAGTTACATTACTTTAATAAAGTAATTGAAAGTTATACTACTTATTACATTTCAAATAGCCAGGGTAACTTTTAATCTGTAACTTACTACATTTCCAAAGTAACCTTCCCAACACTGTGCATTATAATACTTTTCTATTCATTGTCACACCTTTAGAAAGTATAATGCATTAAAACACACACAAAAAAAAAATCTTTAAATATTATAATTCATTTTAACGTTGTTACATTTATGAAAATATATAATGCATTACAATGTACATTATGAATACATTTAAAATGCATTATACTTATAAGCTTTAAGCAAAGTGTTATTGTTAATTGTTTTAACTTACTATTAAGTTCATATTAATTTATTTTGAGTGCGCTATTATTTACAGAAACAAGTAAAACCAAGTTAAACAGTTAAAATGTGTATTTTATCATCTTTGGTATTGAGACTCTTTAAATCTCATTAGTATTAGTAAGTCTATTGAATTTTGGCACTGCGACAACATTAGTTTGAAAAGAACCTCATTGACCAAGTTATCTGAATTAAGATAAACGGTGTACGTTTATGAATATCTACATGAATGATAACATCTGTTTAATAGCACAGACATTTGAAGGCAATACAATCGCCCCCATGAGTAATGAAGTTTATTTTCTCCACAAGAACCGTTAAAGCGATACTCCACCCCAAAATGAAAATTGTCATTTTTCACTTACCCCCATGTCGTTCCAAACCCGTAAAAGCTTCGTTCGTCTTAGAACACAATTTAAGATATTTTGGATGAAAACCGGGAGGCTTGTGACTGTCCCATTGACTGCCGAGTAAATTGCACTGTCAAGGTCCATAAAAGTATGAAAAGCATCGTCAGGATACGCAAAATGCGTACACTCTTCTGTATCAGCCGGGCCACAAGGGTGCGCTGTTTGCGTTCAAATCAGAGCGTAAATCGACGAAGATGACGCACCCTTGTGGCCAGGCTGATACAGAAGAGCGTACGCATTTTGTGTCCAGGGGATAATCTCCAAAATGGCGCTACGCTGACACAGAGGAGACGTTACGGTGCGTAATTGTTGAATAAAGTCGTTATTTTTGTTTTATTTCCTAACAAAAAGTATTCTCGTCGCTTCATAACATTATGATTGAACCACTGATGGCAGATGGAGTATCCTGGCGATGCTTTTCATACTTTTATGGACCTTGACAGTGCAATTTACTTGGCAGTCAATGGGACAGTCACAAGCCTCCTGGTTTTCATCCAAAATATCTTAAATTGTGTTCTGAAGACGAACAAAGCTTTTAAGGGTTCGGAACGACATGGGGGTAAGTGAAGAATTACAAAATTTTCATTTTGGGGTGGAGTATCCCTTTAAGAGTGAGACTAAGTGCTTGAAATGTTTTAGCCAAGCATTCCCGTCTGTGTTTGCATACTTGCATTAAATGCATTACTGGCTTTAAGTGGAAATGCATCAATTTATGCATTCTCTCCAAATACTCACCTCTCTTCAACCAGTCACGCTTCTCACGGTAAATAAAAAGTGCTTGTATAGAGGACATTTTCCAACCACCTCGTCGCTCTGTAAAATCAAAATAAAGTCGATTTCATTCTGATATTTCAAAGATCGGTTTCTTTTACACTAGCATTTCACATCATACCGCTTGAGTTGGCCATTTGACTGGCAGAAAGCAAGAAGAGGAAACCTCTGTCCCTCACCATATTCACCAAAACCTGCAGTGACAAGACGACAATCAGCTCAAGAACAAACAGCTGCAGAAATATGAATCAGGACTGATGCTCACCAGACCCTCCTCCTCCAGTTTCTGCAGCAATGCAGTCAAGCTCTTTGGGGAAGTTTTGTCTTTCTCCACCACATCAAACAGACTGCAGAACATGCCACTTTTAGACACTACAATAACAAAGCAGATCCATTATTTACATCACATCATCTTTTCTCTATAAGCACAGCCAATGCAGCATTAACATCCCTACATTAACATGCAAAACAACAATAAAGATAACAAACATCACGATATACTATACTTTGGCTGAAAATCATGACTAGTTGTGGACAGATATATTTACAGACAAACAGGAGCTCTCGTTCTCAATCTTTTATAGTTTGTGGCATGAAATGTTTATTAGATACTCGAAGACTTGTTTAAAATGCATATTTGCGGACAGAGCTGGGTCGATTACTTACAAATTAATCTGTTACTGATTCCAAATTACATGAAAACTATTGTAGTTAGTAACGTAATTATTACATTACACATTTTAGGTAATATAATCAGACTACTTTTAGATTATTTTTGACCTCGCGCATTTATCACATTGTTTTAAACAGGATAATCTTGTACCATATTAATATAAAAATACAGAAAATATATTCCATTAGTTGTATTTAACAACATGAAGTGCATTAAACATTACATGGTAACACTTTACAATAAGGTTCATTAGTTATCATTAGTTAACATGAAATAAGATTGAACAATATTTCTACAGCATTTATTAATCTTAGTTAATGTTAATTTCAGCATTTACTAATGCATTATTAAAATCACAAGTTGTGTTTGTTAACATTAGTTAATGCACCGTGAATTAACATGAACAACGGTATTTTCATTAACTAACATTAACAAAGATTAATAGTGTAATAAATGCATTGTTCATTGTTTGTTCATGTTAGTTAATACATTAACTAATGTTAACAAATGACACCTTATTGTAAAGTGTTACCCATTAAATTGTCAAGGTTTCCCAAACTGGGCTTTTGCAAGGGGTTTGTGAGTTTAATGAAAAGCTAATAATAATTAATTCATAATGTACAATTAAAATAAATCATTTTAAAATATCAATCATAATAAAACACTTACTAAAAAATGAAATATTTTAGTTGTTAACCTTCATGTCATGTGACCATAACTAAAGTCAGAGAACCGTGAACATGCAAAACTTAATTAAAATATTTATTTTAAAATCATCAAGTAAATATATTAGGTGAAAGAGGTTCGGCGGACAAAAAAGTTTGGGAATGCCTGCATTACATGTAAACTAGAAATACAATGAATTTATGCATTTTAATGTGTTTGAAAGCCTTCCAAGAATAGAGTGATTATTCAAATCTAAATGCATGTAATTATCAGTAGTTGATAAAATGTTGAAACACTTCTTAAATGATTTTTGTAAATCCAGTGGTTAAATCAGGGGTCATCAAACTTGATCCTGGAGGGCCGGTGTCCTGCAGAGTTTAGCTCCAACTTGCCTCAACACACCTGCCTGGAAGTTTCAAGTTTACCTGTTAAGAGTTTGATTAGCTGCTTCAGGTGTGTTAGATTAGGGTTGGAGCTAAACTCTGCAGGGACACCGGCCCTCCAGGACCGAACTTGGTGACCCCTGGGTTAAATGCTGTGTAGACACCTGACTAATGACTGATCTCTGTGTGAACGTCCACGAAACTGAAGACTTTCTGAGTGTATATAAGCAGTAGTCTATTTTAGAAAGGAACATTTAAAAGATGAAAAAGATGAATTTGGGAGAATCCAAAAATTTTGAATAATCTTTTGCTATTGTGTAAATAATATGTAATCAATAAAAAGTAACTGTAGTATGATCGAGTATTTTAAAATGTAATTTAATCTAATTACAAGTACTTAATTTTTGGAATCTGATTACATAATCCAGATTACATGTAATCAGTTACTACCCAGCTCTGCTTGCTGAATGCCGACAGTATATGAAAAAAGTATTCTACCATTTGCCTTTATTTTTTTACTTCATTAGTACAGGACAGTGCGGAGATGAGAGAGAGATAGGGGGGCAGGATTGGGAAAGATCCTCATGCCAGGATTTAAAGAGGAAGTGAAGCAGTCAGTTAAGTTTACATTATTTAGTAAAGTGATATATAACAAACATGATTAATGTAACCATGTTAAAGAAAAAAGGTTGTTTTGTTATAGCATTTGGAGCAAGGGCAACGCCATCTTGCTGTACCACAGCGTGTGACGTCACGGGGTTGGTTCGCTCCGATGGCCAGTATAGTAATATAAGCATTTCTTTACATTTTGAACACACGCTTGTTTTGAAATGGAGGAAGATGACCTTTAAAGCACTTTTGAGTCCATAATAAGTGCAATTGCCTATGCATTTGAGTCGATACGGCGATGGGACCGAGCAGTAGGGGTTGGAGAACATTTACATTTAGTCATTTGGCAGACGCTTTTATCCAAGGCGACTTACAATTGAATACATAAAGCGATTCATCTTGAAGAGGCAATCAGACAGAGCAAGTGCTCGTAACACCAAGTCTCACTCATTGTTCAAATAAGTACAAGCTAGCAAGGGAAGGAGAGAAAGATAAAGGGAAAGATTTTTTTTTTTAAGAACAAGTTTAGGATGAAGTCACGTAGTGCCGAAAGAGATGAGTCTTCAGTTGTTGCTTGAAGATTGACAGGGATCCAGCATTCCGGATAGGGATGGGAAGATTATTCCACCAGCCAGGAACGGTGAACGAGAATGTTCTGGAGAGTGATTTTGAGCCTCTCTGTGATGGTACCACAAGGCGTCGCTCACTAGCAGATCTCAGACTTCTGGAGGGGATGTAGATTCGTAATAGTGAGTGGAAGTAGAAGGGGGCTGAGCCTGTGGTCGTTCTGTATGCAAGCGTCAGTGTCTTGAACTTGATGCGAGCTGCCACTGGTAGCCAGTGCAATGAGATGAAGAGAGGTGTAACATGGGTTCTTTTGGGCTCGTTGAAGACCAGTCGTGCCGCTGCATTCTGTAGAGGTTTGATTGTGTTTGATGGAAGTCATGAACCTGCTGGTTTGGGGTAAAGTGCGGATCGGAAACAATACTCGTTTACGTGAATACTCCTCAAGACTGTGATTCTGACGTGCTTTTGTGTGCATTTGCTGATGAAGGCGCAAAAGAAAGCTCAATTTGTTACTCACGTGCTGTGGCTTCTTGTGTGTGTGCGCCGCCACCGGCGCGAACAGAAATGATCTATCACAATGCGCGAGTACCGCATTTAAATCTCTTTCAGAAAATGTCTATCACAGTGTGTAAATATCGCATTAAAATCTATTTCGTCCTCATACTTGAATGGCTTAAAACACTTTAATATTTAAACTGACAAGGCTTAAAACACGTGAGAATGATAAACTTTATTGAGGCCCGATCGTTCAGAGGTGATTAGTTAAACACTACGTCCTGTTAACAGCAGGAAAGCTAATTGTATTCGCAGGTGAACATAAAATATGATACTGGTGAACCAGTCAATGTAATGCATATGTCTGAATGGTCTGAATAACAATAAAATGCAACATGAATGATACTGTATGAAGCGTTGTTTGTTTACATTAAGTTGCGCCTTGCATTATGAAAACAATGTTTGGGATACCACGATCAAAACTTATCATATAGACAGTTTGATGTTGAATATTCATCCAAATGATGGTGAAAACCAAGTTATTTGTGTGTTCAAAATGTAAAGAAATGCTTATATTACTATACTCGCCATCGGAGCGAACCAACCCCGTGACGTTGGCCCTTGCTCCAAAAGCTATAACAAAACAACCTTTTTTCTTTAAAATGATTACATTAATCAAGTTTGTTATATATTTTTTAATCAAAGTGGAAATCACTTTACTAAATAATGTAAACTTAACTGACTGCTTCACTTCCTCTTTAAACTCGTGACCCCCCATAGTGCAGCGACGCAGTATGAAAGAACGGATAGTCAAAGAGTAAACTAATGAAGATTAATGAAGAATGGGAGCTGTGTGTCTGCACTTAGATCCTGTGTTCCCATTTCTATGTAATATAAAAAATAAATAAATATATAATAAGTCCTGCTTACAAAATTCAACATGCCAAACAGAAAAAACGTATCGGCTGATGCTGAACATTTAAAAATGGCACATATCGGTTGATGATATCGGTTCTGGCAATATATCGGTTGACACCTACTTGGACTCTGTGAGGCGATTAAAGCATAGGTTGTTAAATTAGTGCTCAAACCTTCATGGCTGCCTGTGTAGAGGCTCCAGGAGAAGAGGGCAGATGGGATCTTCTGCTTGACCTGCTGCAGGCTCATGACTTTACCTATCTCAATCTTCTCTGGCCTGAAACAACAACAGCCATCGTTCATTATCACATGCCCAGTGTCATTTAACATACACATGGCGACTGCTGTTGACTCACAGTTTGTAGGGCAGGAAAGGTTGAGAGAGCGATCGAAGGCTGGCCTGGTACACGTCTTTCCCCCCGTTCACAAAATGCCCTCGCCATACCGTGTAACAGCGCCTACCTATCACAACAACAAAAGGAAATCAACAAAATCCTGTCATTATTTATTTGACCTCATGTCATTCCAAACAAGTATTCTGTTATTTTTTTCCTATTCTACAAAAGGTGAATTTGAAGCGACTTCACAAGTGACATAAAACTACTACAAACTACTTTTACGGTGCTCTTTTGTCCTTTTTGGAGCTTGCCAGACACTATAAACGGTCACAGTATAGAAAAGAGATCTGAGAATTTATTTTAAAAAAACGCACCAGAAAACACTTTAATAACTGAAACAAATGCTTTTACTAAATAAAGTGATGCCTACCTTTGCTCGTCCCTGATGGCTGACTATTTGACCTGAGGAACAACACAAGACAATTTTAATGATGAATTCCTTTCACACACATACAATGAAATTAGGATAGCTTCCCCTCAGCATAATTTACATATATCACATATCATGAATTACAAACGTAACTCTGTGCTACATACTTGCACAATAAAGAGCTGAATTGCACTAAGACTTACTTTCAACTAGGGCTGAAACATTAACAATGTCAACAATAAAAAAATTGTCGACAAATATTTTTGTTGTCGAGTAGTGGTTTGATCTCATATGAGCTAATGTAAGAGCCTGCGGTTTGACCAGTGTGGCACTGTAGTGCAAGACTGTAATTCAGCCCTCCTGGATGCAATTCAAGAGAAGACACAGCGCTTATAGGGAAACGCAGCCGAACCTGAAGCTGCTGAGCAGCGTTTGGATGAATATGAAAATATATGCTGCGCACTTTCCTCTCAATAATGAAATAAACAAAAAAATGACAGCGGTGAGAAAGCAGCAGTTAAGAACACATCTGATTACAGCGTGATTAAAGTCCAGTCACGTCACGTTTATTTATATAGTACTTTACGCAATAGATAGCCTTAAATCAACCAGCTTTACAGTATTAAACATGAAAAACCAGAGTCAGTGCCACTTTTTAGTTAAAATGACTACTTGATTTTCTGTTATAAAGCAGTTCTTCAGTGTGAAGCTAGTTAATGATAAAATATTTTTATTAGTTTGATTTCATCAAAGTGATAGTTTGGTTTTCAGAGATCAAAGCTTGATCTAGCTCAGGACTGTTTTGATTATCATATGGTGTTTGGTGATGAGTTTTTGGCTCAAGGTCTGCATTTACAGTCACACCAGAGGTGTTAAACTGGGATTAGGACTTGGTTTTATGTAGACCAGTCAAGTTCTTCCACACTGACTGAATCAATCATTTTCTTTTTGAACCTTGTCTTATACACAGAGACATTGTCATGTTAGAATAGAAAAGAGTCCAAACTGTTGCTTTAATATTAGAAGCACACAATTTCCTAGAATATCATTATATGCTTTAACATTAAGATTTGTACTCATAGAAATTACTAAAGTAGTCAAACCTGTTCATTAGAAGGGGGTGCCAATACTTTTGGCAATATAGTGTATATACAGTGGGTACGGAAAGTATTCAGACCCCCTTAAATTTTTCACTCTTTGTTATATTGCAGCCATTTGCTAAAATCATTTAAGTTAATTTTTTTTCCTCAATGTACACACAGCACCCCATATTGACAGAAAAACACAGAATTGTTGACATTTTTGCAGATTTATTAAAAAAGAAAAACTGAAATATCACATGGTCCTAAGTATTCAGACCCTTTGCTGTGACACTCATATTTAACTCAGGTGCTGTCCATTTCTTCTAATCATCCTTGAGATGGTTCTACACCTTCATTTGAGTCCAGCTGTGTTTGATTATACTGATTGGACTTGATTAGGAAAGCCACACACCTGTCTATATAAGACCTTACAGCTCACAGTGCATGTCAGAGCAAATGAGAATCATGAGGTCAAAGGAACTGCCTGAAGAGCTCAGAGACAGAATTGTGGCAAGGCACAGATCTGGCCAAGGTTACAAAAAAATTTCTGCTGCACTTAAGGTTCCTAAGAGCACAGTGGCCTCCATAATCCTTAAATGGAAGACGTTTGGGGCGACCAGAACCCTTCCTAGAGCTGGCCGTCCGGCCAAACTGAGCTATCGGGGGAGAAGAGCCTTGGTGAGAGAGGTGAAGAAGAACCCAAAGATCACTGTGGCTGAGCTCCAGAGATGCATTCGGGAGATGGGAGAAAGTTGTAGAAAGTCAACCATCACTGCAGCCCTCCACCAGTCGGGGCTTTATGGCAGAGTGGCTCGACGGAAGCCTCTCCTCAGTGCAAGACACATGAAAGCCCGCATGGAGTTTGCTAAAAAACACCTGAAGGATTCTCTGGTCTGATGAGACCAAGATAGAACTTTTTGGCCTTAATTCTAAGCGGTATGTGTGGAGAAAACCAGGCACTGCTCATCACCTGTCCAATACAGTCCCAACAGTGAAGCATGGTGGTGGCAGCATCATGCTGTGGGGGTGTTTTTCAGCTGCAGGGACAGGACGACTGGTTGCAATCGAGGGAAAGATGAATGCGGCCAAGTAGAGGGATATCCTGGATGAAAACCTTCTCCAGAGTGCTCAGGACCTCAGACTGGGCCGAAGGTTTACCTTCCAACAAGACAATGACCCTAAGCACACAGCTAAAATAACGAAGGAGTGGCTTCACAACAACTCCGTGACTGTTCTTGAATGGCCCAGCCAGAGCCCTGACTTAAACCCAATTGAGCATCTCTGGAGAGACCTAAAAATGGCTGTCCACCAACGTTTACCATCCAACCTGACAGAACTGGAGAGTAGGGATGCAAGGATACCATTTTTTCAGATCCGATCCAGAAATTTTTTTTAATCAATGCAGAGTTTCTATACTTCTGTGTCACTCTTTTGTGTGTTAAACACAATCTACTAGACAACATCATTTTAATGAAAAGTAACATGAAAATATATATAGGGGCTGTTTACACCTGGTCACTTCATGAGTTTTGTAATATAAATCCGATCGCTCAAAACACTTCAGGAGGTGGTCTGGGCCGCATTCCAGATGAAACTGGACATGTGTAAATGCATCTGGTTGTTGAAACCACATATGTGAATTTTACTCCTCCCAAAATGTAAAAATAATAAACTTGTGAGACCGTGTTATAGGCTATATGACATTTTAGTCAGATATGACTGCGCTAATGAAACAAGCGTCACCGCGGATGAGTAGCTGAGCATCTCTTCAGCAAGCAGGCGCGCAAACTGCCGCGAATGAAACTCGCAGACGCTCAACACACAATCATCTTCATTAAAAGTATAAAACAAACTTATCTTTCCAGTGCTGATGCCGCGCGCTCTCCTATTGCGGTCTTTGATCTGGAAATGAGCTGATAATTAATAAAATGCAGCGCTTTTGATTTCATTGACGTGAACTTCATTAAATTTATATACAGCGCGGGAATTGAAGATCGGATTTATATCCATTTTGTGCAGATTTATGTGGCCAAGTGTAAATGGAAACATTTTAACAAATCAGATAGATATCCGATCAGAGAAAACACATGAAATGCAGGTGTAAACAGACCCATTCATAATCTATGACAAAAATACTATTATAAACTAGGCTAGTGGATAATTTAGCAGCAAAAGTTATTCTAGAAAAATCATGAGTGCACAATTTTATAAAATCTAAACATTTAGTGAAACAACATTATTTTGTGGGGAACAAATAAAAGTGAATATGTGAAGGACTAAATCTGGTAAAATGTTACACATTGCTCTTTGCATTGTTGTAAAATACATTAATGAAAACAAGTAAATGTATTTATTTATAAATATAAACTACAAAATTAAAAGACATTTCTTTTAAATATATAGCACAGTAATGAAGGCAGCAACATATGATAGAAGAGTCCTGCCTCCATTACTGTGCTATACATTAGATTATTAATAGCCTTGATAGGACAGTACAAGAAACACTATAAATAATTTAATTGCGCAAAAGTATTATAATACGAACAGCTCCAATAGAGAGCGGCACAAAGCTCTTATGCGCTTCCCGTGCGCAGAATGATGCGCTTGAAGCTCCACAGAAGTTCAAAGCACAGAAGAAAGAGAGATTGATGCGTAGCTTATTAAATCTGCGCGATAGTTTATTGAGCCTTTTCTTTTAACGGTTTTAAATCTCAGTTATTGTGCGCTCTTGAAGAGAATTTCATTGTTTTGACTGTAGTAACCGAACGCAACACGCAGTTTGAACGCTGAACGGAGGATGACAGACAACCACAGCAGAGAGAAGAGTTTACATGAACATGAATTTAACGACTTAAATATTAATCTGTAACGTTACCTCACATTAAACTATGAAACTGCTTCAGAACACTTGGACTTTGACTTTATGGTGCTTTATAATGCTTTTGTGCTTTCGTGGGGCTTAACAATCACACAGAATAGTATACACACAATATCGGATTTGGATCGTCTCGTCTCTCCGATACCCGATCCGCGGAAAATTACTGGATCGGAGCCGATACCGATCCTGAGTATCGGATCGATGCATCCCTACTGGAGAGGATCTGCAAGGAGGAATGACAGAGGATCCCCAAATCCAGGTGTGAAAAACTTGTTGCATCTTTCCCAAAAAGACTCATGGCTGTATTAAATCAAAAGGGTGCTTCTACTAAATACTGAGCAAAGGGTCTGAATACTTAGCACCATGTGATATTTCAGTTTTTCTTTTTTAATAAATCTGCAAAAATGTCAACAATTCTGTGTTTTTCTGTCAATATGGGGTGCTGTGTGTACATTAATGAGGAAAAAAAATGAACTTAAATGATTTTAGCAAATGGCTGCACTATAACAAAGAGTGAAAAATTTAAGGGGGTCTGAATACTTTCCGTACCCACTGTATGAGGTCAGTGCATATTAAAGTTCATAATGTTTATGGCTTTAGGAAAGGAACTGTCCTTATACTGAGAGTAAAGGAGAGCGGTCAGATACCTGAGAGGAGGCAGTGGTTTGGGGGCCGCTGTTGAAGCCTCTTTGCCTTTAAAGTAAAAAGAGACCACCGCATACGGACACACATGTCTCGGCCTGGACGAAACCTCGAAATCCACATACTCGTAGAAGTATTGCTGTGAAGAAAGCAGCCATCTTACAGCAAATACATGTGATCATGATCATTTGATCAAATATTTTAATTCCTATAGGAGTTATTTTACTCGAGTTTATTTGAAGGACTTTACCTGAGTGTACTCGAATGCCTTATACGACTGTAAGGACGTCACTCTGGTTGAGTTCTTGGAGAAATGGCTGTCAAATTTAGGTGTAGGATCCATACTTTTGGACATAGAGTCATGTACACTCTTCACTTTACCCTGGAGGACAAAAGATTGGACATTTCTCAGACTCAACTACACTAATGTTTCATTTGAAAACAACAATTCAAGCTGCCTGTACCTTTATAACTTTAAATATGATGATGTTTCCTGTAAATCCAGGCTCGATGGTGCTGATTTGAAGTAAATCAGAAAACTGACACAGGTAAACACCTGCAACATCAACATAATCATTACTCACTGGATTCACTACAGATGCCAAAAAATTACATTTCACTGGTCAAGACAACAAAGCTGAGTTTCCTGCAGAACATGAAACATCTCAAAGGCAGCTCTCTATTTCATACATTTCATAAATGGAGCAGTTCATTACCAATCTCTCACCACAATTATTTTATTATGCTCTTGATTTCTTTCCATTGGTGGCGCACCCACATCCAGCCCACTCTTTAAAAAATACTCCTCATGAAACTCAAACATTAAAAGCCGTTTTGATGCTGTTTGATGTGGCGTGACAGATCGCTGTATACAGTTTCTTTACTACTAGTTACAGCACAAAATAAACATCTGATGTAATCACTCAATCAGTGTTTCAACCACGAAAAGTTGTCAATAAAATATCTTTTTAAACAATATGCCATGTAACGTGAACATGAACTAGGGCCCTATGAATTCCGTTTTATTTTTTTCTAAATTCCGTTTTTTCCGTTTTAATTTTTCTGGATTCCGTTTTTTTTCTGTTTAAATTTTTCTGGATTCATTTTTAATGGTCAAATTAAATTTCATTAATCAAAAAGCATGTCTAATTAATTAAAATCATGAAACTTATACAATTTAACATTAATTTATTAAAAGTGTAACAAAAATGACCGTATGAAATGTTTTATTTTTACCAAATTCTGTGTTTTAGCACGTCTAATTATTTGAATGCATACAAACAATTTTTATTTATTCTTACAGTAGCCTTATGAAATGCCCCCCCCCCCAGAAATTATGTGTTGTTTTACTGGTTATCAGATAAAGGCATAAAACATTGATTTAATTTATCTTTTAATTAATGAAAATTAAACATTTAATTTTTTGGCAAATAAAGGGGATTTACTGTTACAATTAAAATATTTTGTGATTATTTCTTAAAAAATTAAGTTTTATTATTTTTCAACAGTAGTAGTGGTATTACGTACATTCTGCTAAATAATAGTAATATAGTTTATTTCTGGCACAATGTCTTTAATAAGTTAAACCGGACTTTTATTTTGACGGGTTGCCGTGAATACCTTTAAAGTTCTGTGTGTATATGATATGACGCTAGTTTTACTCAAATGAAATGGTAAAATGCTGGTGAAGTGACTCTCAGATCAGTTCTGGAGATATTGTTTATGTATTTATGTCCTCATTGAGACGGCAGACGCTGAAGTCACCGCGAGCGTCACGCGCGCTGTGTATGTAACGTTAGTAAACAAAACCGCGCGTCTGCTCCATTCATACAGAGACGCGCAGAACATGCAGGATTCATATTTAAATCGACTTTTGCGGCTTAATATTTACAGATACTAGTCCATATCGTGATTTGATTTAAGTGTAATGACCTACTTTTGATTAATTCATCCAAACTTTGACAAATTCCGTCACATTCCGCGTTAAACTGTAAATTCCGTTTTTATGACTGGATTCCGTCTGCGTTTACTGCATCACGGACATCATAGAGCCCTACATTACATTTACTTTAGGAATTCCATTCAATGTCCAAAACTCATCAGCCAGCTAGAAAAACATAACTCTAGAAAGAAGCATTTTGCTAAATTTATTTATTCATTCACTTTTTAACGCTATGCCAGCATCAAGGCTATTTTCATTTTGCTAAATATATGCACTATATTACATTTTCATTATATTTTTACTTAACCTGTTGTCTTTATTATTTAATAAACGTTTGAATAAATTAAAAGAATGTTTTACACATAGCATTTAATTGTTTACATTTCAAGAATAAATTGGGGAAGAATCATCGTTATAAATATTAATTTTATGAGAAGTTTATAATTATAAATGTGACATAAAAACTGTGCGCAAATTAAATGTTTGGTTTTTGGTTACATTTTCAGTTTTGGCTATTTGAAAAGTTTAATTTTGGTGTTTTGGTAAAACATTTATACATTTTGAATTTTGGTGCATCACAAATTAAAATATTGTTTGTATTTTTATTTTATTTTTTAT
Source organism: Aspiorhynchus laticeps (assembly GCA_023376895.1). Lineage (NCBI taxonomy): Eukaryota > Metazoa > Chordata > Actinopteri > Cypriniformes > Cyprinidae > Aspiorhynchus > Aspiorhynchus laticeps. Next base: position 214,148 of record JALXFT010002435.1, read on the forward strand.
ATATTTTTTTATTAACTGTCAGAAAATAAAGAAATATTAATCTAGTAATAGTATTGTACAGCAAAATAAGACCCAGTGACTTTTACCAAAACTCTAGCATTAGTGTTATGAAGGATTTTACATTTGATGATTGCATTTTCAGTGTGTGCTAAAAGAAAACTTTAATTTTGGTGTTTTGGTAAAAAAACAAAAAACACACAATATTAATGCACGTTAAGAACTTTGAAGAAGTGTAGTTCTCATTTCATTCCCTGTGACTCCTAGCAAAATATGACCGAACAAAACTCAAGAATTAGTGTTAGGAAGACTAGATGTGTTGTGAAGGTTATTTCACCTTTAGATGGATTCCCCAACATACTCATCCAGCTGCTGCCAACAGACAGTCCTCTCTCACACACCACCGAGACCTGCAACCGGCACACACACACCCCCAAACACAAGAGAGAAACCACATCAGAAAGTGACCAAAGAATGACAAATGATCATCTGTTTAGCTGAACGTCACTGCGTGATACTCTGAATGCACTGAACTAATGAATGGCTGAACAAAGGAAGTTGTTTACCTTTTGAGCATCACAAAGCAGGAAGCAGAAAGTCTCAGACAGCTCTTTCTCTGTGCGCCCATCCTGCTTGAGCTCCCTTCGCTTCTCCATGAACTGCACATTCAAAACATCACAATATTACTTTTGTACTTGACGCACAAAGATCGATCTCAAAACATCCAGACAAAGCCCAAAGTATTATTGTTGAAAATCGGCCTCATAACCACAGACATATAACTACACACACAACATTAAAGCCACGCTTGAATCTTAGTTGACTGCATAAAAATAATTATTCAGAAGGAATGAAGAATGAGATTACTTGGATGTGTGCAAACAACAGGCTGACGAGACACACTGGGATGATAAAGTGAATATAATTTGTTACTGTCGTCTTACTTTTACAGTGTAATGTGTTATGGTGTCTATGCCCTGTCAGTAGATATTTTATTTATCTAAATGCATATTTATATTTAAGCTTACATACATTACTTAAAGGAAAACGCCACCGTTTTTCCATATTCCAATATGTTCTTCCCCGGATAAAAATGATAACTATAATGTGTGGCGGAAGAGCACTTTGCAGCACTTTGACCTCGGCGCAGTAATATCATCACTCCTGAAAAAAAGACACCTACATCTTGGATGCCCTTGGGGTAAGCTGATAGATACCAAATTTTAATTTCAAAGTGAACTATCCCTTTAACTTGAAAAACTGAGACAAAAATATATTACTTAATGTAAAGATAGCACTACTACTACTACTAATAAAACTATTATCAAATCATTCTTTTTTAAAGGAATATTTAACTGAAATATTATTTTTCTGCTAAATAAATTATGGTAAAGGTAAATACACACAATATTTCTTGAAAATAAATAAGATATATAATATATATTTTTAATAAAATCAATTAATTAGAGATTATTTTGATTAATAAAATGTAATGAAATCCATAAAGTTAATGGAAAACAGAATTCGGTAAAAAAAAAAAAAAAAAAAAGTGCATCTAATGTTTCATAAAAGCAAACATATTCAGTTTCTACCACAATGCTTAAAAATACATACATAGAAAAACAAGTTAAAAAAATATATATTTTTGCAGCAACGGCAGGGCAAGTGATAATCTGAACTCCTGGCCTAAAAACCGGTTACTGCTGAACTTTGAGTGGAAATTCACGTCTCTTGATAAGATTGTGTGCACTGACCTTGAGCGTCGAACAAAAACACTGAACAGGCTGGACACTGAAAGCCTATCATGTTAAGTGTCTACTATTAGATGTTACACTCAGTGCTACACATACTCTGTGACAAACATATGAATATTCCTCCATATAGCTGTTCAATCTCACTTATAATGATGCTTCAATACATTTTACTGTCTTTTGAGAAAATGAATTCATGTTTGCAAACAGTCCATAGTAAAAGAGTCAAACACTCACGTCCTTCTCCAGCGGTTCACTGTGGACGAGGCGAGGTTTGGAGTACACAAACGTCCCCGTGGAGGAAGAGTCCTTGTAGCTGGAGGTGAGAATCTGCAGAATGTCGGAAAACTCTCTGGAGTCCGTAGACACAGACTGAAAGAGAGCTGTGAATGGAGAACAAAACCCCCAGAACACAATTACATCCTCTCGCACTCCTCATCTGAACACAGACTACGGCTGTCAAAAAAAAATTTGAATTTCGAATATTAGTCGAATTTTAAAAAAATCCACATTCGAATACAAAACGTTGCATTCGAATTTTAGGCAGCCTTATCAGTGGCGCACGAGATGCGATGAAGATGTAGGTAGGTGTCATTGCATTTTCATGCTTTCTTTTTACTTATCCAGTTGAACCCACTGGATACGTTGTTCATTCAAAATATCGCGGAAAAAGAGAACATCAATGCGGAGATGGTGTTGTTTACGTCAAAACTGAAACCAAGCCGTTCACACAGAACGCAAATGTATCACATTTTCTAGAGGGACATCTATCACTGTTGCACTCGCGCCTCCCAAAAGAGAGTCGGATATTTAGAAAGAGATTTAAAATTATTGTAAGTTCAACTTTGAAAAAACATGTCTCAAAACTTTATGGCGGGACGGGTCTCTCCCCATTCCACTGCATCTCGTGTTTTTAAATGAAGAAAACGTTACTCTTTGTGATTGGTTTTCCGTGCTTTGTATTAAACTGTGTATATACATGATGCTTTTTTGTTTCTAATTGTTTAAGCAATTTAATTAATTAATTATATATGGTTAAATATTATTTTAAACATTATGCACATTTTTTCAAAGATAGTCGTGTTATTTTATGCTTTGAATAACAGTGAATTAGTCATATTTAGCTCGATGCGCCCTCTTGTGGCCTCAGGAGAGAAGCCAAAAGCTTGTTTTCCTCTAACTGAAATTATGCCTTTTAAATTCGAATATAATTCGAATTTTGATAATATTTAGGTACAAAATTCGAATTTAGTTTTTCAGCCATTTTGACAGCCCTAACACAGACTACGGGAAATAGTTCATATATGGATAATATCACAGGGGAATGAATCACAGCAGCAGTTTTTGTGTCATGCCACACAACACATTTTGGTTATACAGAGGTTTACCGAAACCTCAAAATCAGGATGGTCAGATCTCCACAAGCTACATGTACATAAAAACATTTTTATAGACTCAATACTGATGTCCAGATACAACGACCAAGTTTCATATTTCTTTGATTATTTAGACAATTTATTTAGATTATTTTATATAAAAAAATAAAAATAAAAAAACACATTCCACGTTCTGTCCAATGTTGTCTTGTAAATGATGTGCAAATGAAAGGCTACGGAAGCAAATATGGTGCAAAAATAGTTTTAATTACTGCTGTCAATGATTAATCACATCCAAAATAAAGTTTTTGTTTACATAATGTGTGTGCTGTGCATATTTATGCATATATAAATACACACACATGCATGTATATATTTAAGAAAAAAATGTTACGTTTATATATTAAATATATTCATATATAATATAAATTATATGAATATAAATATATACTGTATGTGTGTATATTTATATATACATAATAAATATACACAGTACATAGATATATAATGCAACTAAAAACTTATTTTGGATGCGATTAATCACGATTTATGTTTATATATATTATGTATATTTATATATAATATAAAATCTATGAATATAAATATATACATGTACATTTTTTCAAAATATACACACTGTATGAGTGTGTATGAGTGCGTGTGTGTGTGTGTGTATGTATGTATAAATATATATATATATATATATATATATATATATATATAATATATATATATATATATATATATATATATAGCACTAGTTTTATCACAACTATTATATTCTACAAACATAAAAAAACAACAACAACTGATTATGAACAATTTTAAAGCAGCAGAAGTTAAAACACCAAATTAAAAAAGAAAAACAAAAGCAGTTAACTGATAGTTTATCAGTTTAACTGATTAACTAACCTAATCACTCATAAACTGATTTCAACCCAGTAACAGCCGTTTACTATTGTGTTTATTTTGCATCACTGAATCATAGCTGTTTGATGCAAAATCGAATCCACGTCAGACGGCTGGGTTGAAGGAATATGCAAATATACACTGCCCTCAAAGTTTGGAAACACCCCTGGCAAAGTGTGGCTTTGGACGATATCTGCATAAATCCTTATTTTTTGGTGCAAATTTTGGTGTAACTTGACATTATCATTGAAGACCAGCAATAATAATTTTCATTTTGATAATAATAATGTCACTATATACATGTCAAAGTCAGACATGCCCCTTTGCCAGCTGTGATGCCTGGTTACTGGTTTAAACTTGGCCCAGGTTTTTAACAGATTTTTGGCTCAGCACACCTTAATAGCTTCAACAATTGATTGCCAATTAAGTTTAGAATACAATGAACCAATTAGAACACAATTTAGGCAGAGCTGTAATAGCTGCTAATGGTGGATATTTTGATGAATCGAAAATTTAAGTTTTTTCTATGTATAAACTGTTTATGTAATATGTTTTCGTAGTTTGTGTTGTCCCTTATCAGTGCAAAATTATCACAAATTAAAAAGGATTCATGCCACTATTGTCCAAAACCCCACTTTTCTAGTGAGTTTCCAAACTTTTGGAGGGCAGTGTATTTAAAAGTTTCAAAAAGGACAGCTGTAAATCGTAACTTGAAAATGAAACATTACATTTTAATACTTATATGCAATGAAAGCATCCTACAAATTAACTGTTAGTACAAGGTTTAGTTAAAACCCATAATAAATCAAACCGAACATATCTATAAACATCTGAAAAGATTCAAATCAATCTAGAATTAATAAAGATCATCTGGAATGAATAACGACCACCTGGAAGGAATAACAATAACCTGAAGAGAATAAAAACCTTCATAAAAGACCTTAAATTCGAGGTGCGCCCGAACAGTTATAGAGTGAAGCCAAAAAAAGAGAAGTAGAGAGGAGAATGTAAAGAGGGGTGCAGTACATACTCTTCTTATACCCTTGCAAGATCAGATATGCAGATTAAATGTACAAAAGGCCAATGTGCAAAACAAAGCTGTTTCTATGCATCAGAGGGGCAGAAAAACTCTGTTCTTCATCAAATGTAACAAAGCTCAGTCACTACCTCATACATCGTGACCTTCAAATACGATTAGCTTGTGGTTTCTCACTCACTTCATAAATATCAAACCTGTCAGATAGCAAGAGTCCTTAAGCTCATTGTGTGTTAAACATCCTCATATTAATATTTCAAAAACATGTGATATATATGTGATTTATTGTCAAGTATGGTGACCCATACTCGAAATTGGTCCTCTGGGTTTATTTAACCCATCCAAGTGCACACACACAGCAGTGAGTAGTGAACACACACACTGTGAACACGCACCTGGAGCAGTGGGCAGACATTGCTCCAGCACCCGGGGAGCAATTGGGGGTTCGGTGCCTTGCTCAAGGGCACCTCAGTCATGGTATTGAAGGTGGAGAGAGTGCTGTTCATTCACAATCCCCACCTTCAATCCCTGCCGGACCTGAGATTCAAACCCACAACCTAAGGATTACAAGTCTGACTCTCTAAACATTAGGCCACGACTTCCCCTAAGATATATCTGAATATGCAAATTCTCAAAGGTCGATTCACCACTGTTTTTCCACTGTAAAGCTGCTTTGAAACCATCGTTGTTGTATAAAGTGCTATAGAAATAAAGCTGAGTTTACTCGTCTAAACACAGCAACTATTTTACACTTGTACCCCACTATTCCCCTTAGCTCTCATAAAACAAAAATACATCTTATAGTTGACAAACACCCAGAAAATAATTTTTGGCCAATATCACACACCCTAATTGTGCTACTGATAACTAACCTAATTATTCGTTAGATTTAATTTGTAAGAAAAGTACAATATTAGTTGTTAAAATGTTTTTCTTTTAAAATAAGTGGAGCTAACACACTTGTGGCTACTCTCCACACTGTCCTACTGAAATGAAGGCGAAGAAATCACTACATTTTACCTTGTATTATAAACCCTGCATCAATTAGTACATTTTGCAATAAATAAATAAAACTTTTTTGAACCATTTCCCTAACCCCCAAGCATACCGTCTCCATGCAGTTGCTTATTATTAGTGGTTTATGTTAACAAAACAAATCATAGATACTACTGAACCCATGCCGTTTACTGGTTGGCAAAATCACACTGTTAATATATCAGTGATTAGTATCTTCCTCTGATTTCCTGATTTGTGCAATTACTATTATTGACAATCATCATGCACAATCTCATTTGTGAGGAGGAGCGTGATAATGTGTGTTTGCTTCAGATATCCATCGGTCACGGTCATAACCATGAGAGCCCATGCCACTAACTGACTCGTTTTCAAATAGAACGCAAGTTGATTTGCAGTATTTTAAAGCATGAATTCAGTGGATTCAGTTGAGTTGCTGGTGAGACGCAGATACGCCCACCAACTCCCTCCAAATCCCCAGTGATCCCCATGTTAATGAGGCTGACAACTGCTAATGAACGGCTGGAAACTGGCTAGTAAATGACACTATACCTTTACTGTTAAAGTCACCATGAAATCAAACCATTCTTATTTGTGACCCCGGACCACAAAACCAGTCATAAGGGTCAATTTTTTGAAATTGAGACTTATACATCATCTGAAAGCTGAATAAATAAGCTTTCCATTGATTTGTTATGATAGGGCAATATTTGGCTGAGATACAACTATTTGTAAATCTGGAATCTGAGGGTGCAAAAAAATCTAAATATTGAGAAAATCTCTTTTAAAGTTGTTCAAATGAAGTTCTTAGCAATGCATGTTACTAATCAAAAATTAAGTTTTAATATATTTATGGTAGGAAATGTACAAAATCTCTTCATAGAACATGATCTTTACTTAATGTATGATTTTTGGCATAAAAGAAAAATCAATAATTTTGACCCATACAATGTATTTTGCTATTGCTACAAATATACCTGTGTTACTTATGACTGCTTTTTTGCTCCAGGGTCACATTTTTCTAGAATGTTGGATTGTTTACTATACATTTATCTTCACACATCCTTATTAAAAAAAAAAAAGCTTTAAAAAGCCTTGTAATCTTTTAAGGCAAAACTCAGGTAAATATGATAAACTTTTAACAAATATACTTCCCCAGATGATTGATTACAATAAGAATGGCAAACATTGATTGCTGTATTACAAGTAAAATATGCAAATGAAGCATTATCTCATTAAATATGCACTAATTTGCATACATTTTCTAAAAACACCCTTTAAAGATAAGTATTGTAACTGAAATCTACATATGCAAAATGATACGGTGCAATAAAATAAACACTTATAAGTGTATTTTGGATGTTGTTTCTCCACTAGTCTGAAACATGAAAAGCCAAATATCCCAAAATCTCAAAACTGAACAGTGGATGAAAAAACATTTTAACCTGTTATCATTACTGAGAATTGATTGGTCTGTTAACCCGAGTTTGTGTCTTCTTAATGATGATTCTGATCTCTGTATTAGTTCAATGCAAAAGAGAATGTTGTTTGCTGGTTTTACAGCTGCGAAGAAGACAATAATCCAGAACTGGTTTACACCACACGTGTAGAGAGGCATATTGGATCCGTAGCCTCCTGCAAATTGTCTCATGTGAATGTACAACGGCGCGAGTCGGTGGGGCCAGGCCTTCAACCATTGAGGCTTGGCAGTGTTTTTTACTGAATGTACGTGATTTAAAGGAGTGACTTTTGTGTTCTTGTTGTCCTTCCCTCTCTCCCTCCCTTTTGATTGAACTTTTAGATGGTAAGTATGTGTCTGCTGTTTTGTTTTATTTTGGATATTTTGTTGTGTTGTTTGTAAAAATAATGAAAATAAAAAATTGTTGATAAAAAAAAAACTTTTAGTGTTTTGCCTTATTAAAAAAAACTTTGTCTTTGGCTTGTCTTTAAGCATAATCGGTGTACCATTGCACATGTAAACGTGGTAGCATGTACTACGATAGATATATATTCAGAACATATACAAAATATAGTCTAAAGTATGACATACGGTCTAAAATAATATGTTTCGGATGAATTATTCAGTGTTTATGCAGAAGTACTTAGAAGTCAATAGAACTGTTAATTAGAAATGGCACCAATTAAATGACTCACAATTAGGGCTTTACGATTAATCGGAAAAAAAATCACGATCTCGATTCATACATAAATGCGATCTCATTTCGAAATGACGGTGATTCACTTCCGTGTCTTTCCCTGCATTCACGCGTTATTGGTCACTCACACGCAATAACAAAACACTATTAATTCACCGATCAATCATAAATCTCGATCACTTCTCTCCTCTCCCTCATTGGTTCCGCTGTCACTCACGTGACGTGTAACAAGGCGGCAGACCTAAACGGAGTCAGAGTTGGTGGATTCACACGGGGCGTCAGCATCAACGCTTGACGGAGGGCGTGTCTGAAGCTTGGTGATAACAGCCAATCACATACTTTTCTGGTGTTGCATGAACGGGATTGGCTAGCATCTGTGCTAGGATATTTGCATAAGGTAATCTGATTGGCTGACGCCTGCGTTGGCGCTTGAAAAGTTTTCAACTTCTGCCACGTGCAACGCCAGTGACGCGACGGACCCACAATTCAGTTCGGCAACGCTTGACGTCACTCCATTCAAAGTAAACGAGAAGCTTTGACGCGTGTGAATGTGAATATTTGTATTATTGTTAATGTTCTCTTATGTTCAACAACTTAAAGCTTCAAAATTATTCACTTTAAGGGGTCTAAAATAAAGAAAAGACTATTTTTTGTTACTCCAGCACTTTATTATACTGAATGTCCTGTGTTCTTTGTTTTCTTTGTACTTGAGTGCAATAAATTTTGGTTGAAAAAATGAGAATCGTGATCTCAATTCCCATGAAGAAAAATCGTGATTCACATTTTAGCAAGAATCGTGCAGCCCTACTCACAATACTGATTCCTACACTCCTTAACTCTTAAATGTTTGAATAAAAACCTTGTTTAAAAAAAGATTCTTTAAATGCATGAATGGAACTTTCGAATGTTTGAACAGAATATTCAACCGTTTGAATGGAACCTTTGGAACGTTTACCTAGAATTCGTTATAAACAGGATATTTGACCCGAGGCTTTGAATGTCAGAATGCGAATTCGAATGAATTCTATACATTTCTAGAGAAAACTGGTAACTCTTTGGCTCTTTGAAGTTAATGTATGTGTTTAATTACTCATAATAATTCACATTTTGTTTAAAATGAATAATTCTCTATCTCTTTTTCAAATCATAAAATAGACCTTAAGGTCTCTGAATGAAAGTGTTCCCCACTGCACCCCAGGTGACATTCGGGTGTAGCAGATCAACCTGTTAACGTTACCTGAGGGAGGGTACACACACAGATTTGTTAGCATCTTTTGTATTATGGTTTGTTGCACCGGATCTCCATTTATACTGTCTTGAATTACTGAGCTGCACATCTAGAGAGCGTGACTGGGAATCACAGACGCGAGCAACACGTTCCTGTGATACACACTACTGTTGTCTAGGTTTAGAGCGCGCTAGAATGAGACACGGACCGAGTGTTAACGGAAAGACACACAAAGAAAGCGGGCCAGCGCACCTCTCTTTTCTCTGCTCTTCCGGGGGATGTGGAAGTTGAGCCGCGGCTGCTCCTCGACGGGTTTCGCGGCCCATGAGACACTCTTGACCCGTCTCTCTTCATCGGGTCCGTCCGGACTTCCATACTCTTCCTCCGTGGCGCCATTTTGGCTGCATGAAGGCGCAGCGGTGCTGTCGCAGGATTTGCCTCCTCGGTGCTCCATCGCTGCTTCACTCAGGAGCGGCAGACATGAGCGGACGCGGAGAGCTGCAGGCGGCGCGGGGTTTGTGTGTGCTGAACGCGCCTCGCACCGCACATAAACACACACACATGGGCATGCCCACTACCCGCAGTGTGTGTGAGCGGATCACAGCAGCGCCACCCTGCGGCTCCAGTCTCTCTCTCTCTCTCTCTCTCTCTCTCTCTCTCTCTCTCTCTCTCTCAATTCAATTCAAATGAGCTTTATTGGGATGACAATTGTTAATGTATTGCCAAAGCATAGTGTTTACATTAAATATAGAACAAATATGTATTTAATAAATAAATTAATAATAATAATTAAAAAAAATACAAAATAAATACATGCATGTATATATAATTAAACAAAATAGAACAAATCAGTTCTACGAATTCTAGAATTCTATGAACAATTTAAAATTTTGTGTGTTTGGTGTGTGTGTGTGTGTGTGTGTGACCTGGTATTTATCACGTCCTGGGGACCAAATGTCCCCACAAAGATAGTAATACCAGTAAATCTTTATCTTGTGGGGACATTTTTTGGTCCCCATGAGGAAACAAGCTTATAAATCATACAGCATAAATTTTTTTGAAAATCTAAAGATGCACACAGTCTCCTGTGAGGGCTAAGTTTAGGTGTAGGGTTGGTGTAGGGCAATAGCACATACAGATTGTACAGTATAAAAACCATTACGCCTATGGAGAGTCCCCATAAAACATGGAAACACAACATGTGTGTGTTTGTGTGTGCGTGTTTGTGTGTGTGTGTGTGTGTGCGTGTGCGTGTGTGTGTGTGCGTGTGCGTGTACGCGTTTTTGTGACAAATCAGGACATAGATTTGTATAATGACACAGGTATGACACAGGTATTACAAGGTGAAGGTGACTTTTCAGGACATTGACCCATGTCCCCACTTTTCAAAACGCTTATAAATCATACAGGGTGAGGTTTTTTTGGGGAAAGTAGAAATGCACAGTCTCCTGTGAGGGCTAAGTTTAGGTGTAGGGCAATAGCACATACAGTTTGTACAGTATAAAAACCATTACGCCTATGGGATGTCCCCACTTTTCACAAAAACGAACATGTGTGTGTGTGTGTGTTTGTGGGCGCACAACTTTTTGTGACAGGCATCAATGTATCTTGCTGCTAGTAAGATACAATCTTGTTTTTCACCTAATAAATATTGAAGTTGTGTTTTCTTGTTTAACATTTTGAAGTCAGGGTAAATTATTTCAAATTTAGGATAACATTTCTTTCTAATTTCTTCATAGTTATTGCAGCTGGTGAGGAAGTGTTGCTCTGTGGGTACATATATATATATATGTGTATATCTCTATAGTCAGAGTATGACTGCTCGGTCTGTACCTCATCATTTGTCTTCTTAATTTACAGTCTTTCACTGTACTCAGATATTCTGCAATTGTGTAATCTCCATTAAGGGCCAAATAACATTCAAGTTTACTTTGTTTTTCTGTTGTTTCTTTCCAATTGGTTAGATAATTTTATAATAATCTCTCTCTCTCTCTCTCTCTCTCTCTCTCTCTCACACACACACACAGCCTGCAGGGGCCTGTACCATGAAGCCGTATTAGCCAGGTAAGTTTCAGTTTAGTTTGCACCATTCCTGGGTTTTAGGTACCATGAAAGTGGCTTGGCTTTTAGCTGTGTTCATTGCCATAGTAACGTACACTCCACAGCTAACCTGCTCCGGGGCGGGTTATGTTCTGAGTTAGAGATCTCAAACTGAAATTGGACCAATCATATGTGAGCAAAGTGACACATGTCTGACACACAAAAAAAAAAGTCACTCCCCCAGTCTCTCTTCCTACAAATATATATCTGTTATGGGGTTGACGAGACGTGAGACAGGCGGATCCATTTGCAAGGCTTTATTATTAAACATGGTCAATACAGGCAGGGCAAACAGGTATGGCATGGGCAAGACACAAGAGCAGTCCGTTAAGCAAGCGTGGGTCGACGATCAGCGTACAGTATCCAGAGGGCTAGGCAGAGAGAATAATCCAGGAGCACGGGCAGAATCAGAACACAGGAAAACAGACTAAGAATACTTGGGAAACGCTTAGATTGTAGCTAGGCTAAACAATACTCGGCAGTGAGTGGCAGAAAGTCCAGAGTTTATATAGTGTGTGTGAGTGTGTGTGATTGGGTGATGGTGATTGTGAGATTGTTTTCAGGTGTGTGCGTGATCAGTGCAGACAGCTGTGTTAGTGCAGTGGATGATGGGAAATGTAGTCCTTGAATGATCTGTGACTGACTGTGTGATGGGTGAGTGACCTCTAGAGGTGAATGAAGAGAAGTTCATGGCTTGAAGAAAATATAGTCTAAAGTATGACATACGGTCTAAAATAATATGTTTCGGATGAATTATTCAGTGTTTATGCAGAAGTACTTAGAAGTCAATAGAACTGTTAATTAGAAATGGCACCAATTAAATGACTCACAATTAGGGCTTTACGATTAATCGGGAAAAAAATCACGATCTCGATTCATACATAAATGCGATCTCATTTCGAAATGACGGTGATTCACTTCCGTGTCTTTCCCTGCATTCACGCGTTATTGGTCACTCACACGCAATAACAAAACACTATTAATTCACCGATCAATCATAAATCTCGATCACTTCTCTCCTCTCCCTCATTGGTTCCGCTGTCACTCACGTGACGTGTAACAAGGCGGCAGACCTAAACGGAGTCAGAGTTGGTGGATTCACACGGGGCGTCAGCATCAACGCTTGACGGAGGGCGTGTCTGAAGCTTGGTGATAACAGCCAATCACATACTTTTCTGGTGTTGCATGAACGGGATTGGCTAGCATCTGTGCTAGGATATTTGCATAAGGTAATCTGATTGGCTGACGCCTGCGTTGGCGCTTGAAAAGTTTTCAACTTCTGCCACGTGCAACGCCAGTGACGCGACGGACCCACAATTCAGTTCGGCAACGCTTGACGTCACTCCATTCAAAGTAAACGAGAAGCTTTGACGCGTGTGAATGTGAATATTTGTATTATTGTTAATGTTCTCTTATGTTCAACAACTTAAAGCTTCAAAATTATTCACTTTAAGGGGTCTAAAATAAAGAAAAGACTATTTTTTGTTACTCCAGCACTTTATTATACTGAATGTCCTGTGTTCTTTGTTTTCTTTGTACTTGAGTGCAATAAATTTTGGTTGAAAAAATGAGAATCGTGATCTCAATTCCCATGGAGAAAAATCGTGATTCACATTTTAGCAAGAATCGTGCAGCCCTACTCACAATACTGATTCCTACACTCCTTAACTCTTAAATGTTTGAATAAAAACCTTGTTTAAAAAAAGATTCTTTAAATGCATGAATGGAACTTTCGAATGTTTGAACAGAATATTCAAGTTTGAATGGAACCTTTGGAACGTTTACCTAGAATTCGTTATAAACAGGATATCTGACCCGAGGCTTTGAATGTCAGAATGCAAATTCGAATGAATTCTATACATTTCTAAAGGAAACTGATAACTCCTTGGCTCTTTGGAGTTAATTTATGTGTTTATTTACTCATAATAATTCACATTTTGTTTAAAATTAATAATTCTCTATCTCTTTTTCAAATCATAAAATAGACCTTAAGGTCTCTGAATGAAAGTGTTCCCCACTGCACCCCAGGTGACATTCGGGTGTAGCAGATCAACCTGTTAACGTTACCTGAGGGAGGGTACACACACAGATTTGTTAGCATCTTTTGTATTATGGTTTGTTGCACCGGATCTCCATTTATACAGTCATGAATTACTGAGCTGCACATCTCGAGAGCGTGACTGGGAATCACAGACGCGAGCAACACGTTCCTGTGATACACACTACTGTTGTCTAGGTTTAGAGCGCGCTAGAATGAGACACGGACCGAGTGTTAACGGAAAGACACACAAAGAAAGCGGGCCAGCGCACCTCTCTTTTCTCTGCTCTTCCGGGGGATGTGGAAGTTGAGCCGCGGCTGCTCCTCGACGGGTTTCGCGGCCCATGAGACACTCTTGACCCGTCTCTCTTCATCGGGTCCGTCCGGACTTCCATACTCTTCCTCCGTGGCGCCATTTTGGCTGCATGAAGGCGCAGCGGTGCTGTCGCAGGATTTGCCTCCTCGGTGCTCCATCGCTGCTTCACTCAGGAGCGGCAGACATGAGCGGACGCGGAGAGCTGCAGGCAGCGCGGGGTTTGTGTGTGCTGAACGCGCCTCGCACCGCACATAAACACACACACATGGGCATGCCCACTACCCGCAGTGTGTGTGAGCGGATCACAGCAGCGCCACCCTGCGGCTCCAGTCTCTCTCTCTCTCTCTCTCTCTCTCTCTCTCTCTCTCTCTCTCTCTCTCTCTCTCTCTCTCTCTCTCAATTCAATTCAAATGAGCTTTATTGGGATGACAATTGTTAATGTATTGCCAAAGCATAGTGTTTACATTAAATATAGAACAAATATGTATTTAATAAATAAATTAATAATAATAATTAAAAAAAATACAAAATAAATACATGCATGTATATATAATTAAACAAAATAGAACAAATCAGTTCTACGAATTCTAGAATTCTATGAACAATTTAAAATTTTGTGTGTTTGGTGTGTGTGTGTGTGTGTGTGTGACCTGGTATTTATCACATCCTGGGGACCAAATGTCCCCACAAAGATAGTAATACCAGTAAATCTTTATCTTGTGGGGACATTTTTTGGTCCCCATGAGGAAACAAGCTTATAAATCATACAGCATAAAGTTTTTTGAAAATCTAAAAATGCACACAGTCTCCTGTGAGGGCTAAGTTTAGGTGTAGGGTTGGTGTAGGGCAATAGCACACACAGATTGTACAGTATAAAAACCATTACGCCTATGGAGAGTCCCCATAAAACATGGAAACACAACATGTGTGTGTTTGTGTGTGTGTGTGTGTGTGTGTGTGTGTGTGTGTGTGTGTGTGTGTGTGTGTGTTTGTGTGTGCGTGTGTGCGTTTGTGTGTGTGTGTTTGTGTGTGTGTGCGTGTGTGTGTTTGTGTGCGTGTGTGTGTGTGTGCATGTGCGTGTGTGCGTTTTTGTGACAAATCAGGACATAGATTTGTATAATGACACAGGTATGACACAGGTATTACAAGGTGAAGGTGACTTTTCAGGACATTGACCCATGTCCCCACTTTTCAAAACGCTTATAAATCATACAGGGTGAGGTTTTTTTGGGGAAAGTAGAAATGCACAGTCTCCTGTGAGGGCTAAGTTTAGGTGTAGGCAGGGCCGTTGCTAGTGGGGTGAAAGGTGGTGACAATTCTAGGGGCCCCCACTTCCCAGGGGGCCCCACAAAATCCAGGAATTTTACTATATAGGCCCATGTTCTGTGAATAATTCTAATATTTTATTAGTTGTATAACTGAGATATTATGAAAACCACAAAAAAAGCATGCAATTTGGTTCCATGCTTGTATATTGTACAGTATATTGTACAGGGGCAGCCGTGGCCTAATGGTTAGAGAGTTGGACTTGTAACCCAAAGGTCGCAGGTTCGATTCCCAGGTCCGGCAGGGATTGTCGGTGGGGGGAGTGAATAACAAGTGCTCTCTCCACCTCAATATTTTTTCAGGGGGCCCCCAATCCTCTAGCTACGGCCCTGGGTGTAGGGCAATAGCACATACAGTTTGTACAGTATAAAAACCATTACGCCTATGGGATGTCCCCACTTTTCACAAAAACGAACATGTGTGTTTGTGTGTGTGTTTGTGTGTGTGTGTGTGTGTGTGTATGCGTGTGTGTGTGTGTGTGTGTGTGTGTGTGTGTGTGTTTGTGGGCGCACAACTTTTTGTGACGGGCATCAATGTATCTTGCTGCTAGTAAGATACAATCTTGTTTTTCACCTAATAAATATTGAAGTTGTGTTTTCTTGTTTAACATTTTGAAGTCAGGGTAAATTATTTCAAATTTAGTATAACATTTCTTTCTAATTTCTTCATAGTTATTGCAGCTGGTGAGGAAGTGTTGCTCTGTGGGTACATATATATATATATATATATATATATATATATGTGTATATCTCTATAGTCAGAGTATGACTGCTCGGTCTGTACCTCGTCATTTGTCTTCTTAATTTACAGTCTTTCACTGTACTCAGATATTCTGCAGTTGTGTAATCTCTATTAAGGGCCAAATAACATTCAAGTTTACTTTGTTTTTCTGTTGTTTCTTTCCAATTGGTTAGATAATTTTATAATAATCTCTCTCTCTCTCTCTCTCTCTCTCTCTCTCTCACACACACACACAGCCTGCAGGGCCTGTACCATGAAGCCGTATTAGCCAGGTAAGTTTCAGTTTAGTTTGCACCATTCCTGGGTTTTAGGTACCATGAAAGTGGCTTGGCTTTTAGCTGCGTTCATTGCCATAGTAACGTACACTCCACAGCTAACCTGCTCCGGGGCAGCTTATGTTCTGAGTTAGAGATCTCAAACTGAAATTGGACCAATCATATGTGAGCAAAGTGACACATGTCTGACACACAAAAAAAAAAGTCACTCCCCCAGTCTCTCTTCCTACAAATATATATCTGTTATGGGGTTGACGAGACGTGAGACAGGCGGATCCATTTGCAAGGCTTTATTATTAAACATGGTCAATACAGGCAGGGCAAACAGGTATGGCATGGGCAAGACACAAGAGCAGTCCGTTAAGCAAGCGTGGGTCGACGATCAGCGTACAGTATCCAGAGGGCTAGGCAGAGAGAATAATCCAGGAGCACGGGCAGAATCAGAACACAGGAAAACAGACTAAGAATACTTGGGAAACGCTTAGATTGTAGCTAGGCTAAACAATACTCGGCAGTGAGTGGCAGAAAGTCCAGAGTTTATATAGTGTGTGTGAGTGTGTGTGATTGGGTGATGGTGATTGTGAGATTGTTTTCAGGTGTGTGCGTGATCAGTGCAGACAGCTGTGTTAGTGCAGTGGATGATGGGAAATGTAGTCCTTGAATGATCTGTGACTGACTGTGTGATGGGTGAGTGACCTCTAGAGGTGAATGAAGAGAAGTTCATGGCTTGGATTTGTGACATAGCCCCCCCCCCCCCAAGGAGCGGCT
The DNA here is from genome assembly GCA_023376895.1 of Aspiorhynchus laticeps. Taxonomy (NCBI): domain Eukaryota; kingdom Metazoa; phylum Chordata; class Actinopteri; order Cypriniformes; family Cyprinidae; genus Aspiorhynchus; species Aspiorhynchus laticeps. Next base: position 231,179 of record JALXFT010002435.1, read on the forward strand.
TCCAGACGCTCCTAAACAGTCCTAGGTGGGCGGTGGAGCGGAGGCGGAACAGGGGGAGGGACGGAGGGCCAGGTCCATGTGGAAGCCAGGGCGGAGAGGATGGAACTGGAACCCACCAGGGTGGAGCAGGCAGATCTGGAGCCCACCAGGGCGGAGCAAATGGACCCGGAGCCCACCAGGTCGGAGCAGACAGAACTGGAGCTCCCCAGGGCGGAGCAGACAGACCTGGAGCCCACTAGGGCAGAGTGGACGGGACTGGAGCCCCCCAGGGCGGAGCAGGCAGGACTGGAGCCCCCCAGGGCGGAGCGGACGGGACTGGAGCCCCCCAGGGCGGAGCAGACGGGACCAGAGCTCCCCGCAGGGAAGCAGACTGGGCAGGTAACCCTGACAGGACCTGGAAGCAGAGGAGAATAAGGACAAACAACACAGGGAGAGCAGAGACAGACAACACTGGGAGAACAGAGACAGACAACACAGGGAGAACAGAGACAGACAACACAGGGAGAGCCTTCACGATCTCAGGGGCCGTGCCAGGGCAGGACAGGAAATCCCAGACGGCCTCCGTAGCCATGACAGGGCCGGACAGGGAATCACCGACGGCCTCCTTAGCCGTGACAGGACAGGATGAGAGCTCACAGACGGCCTTCATAGCCATGACAGGACAGGGCGAGAGTTCACAGACGGCCTCCATGGCCGGGACAGGACAGGGTGAGAGTTCATAGACGGCCTCCATAGCCATGACAGGACAGGATGAGAGCTCACAGACGGCCTTCTTAGCCGTGACAGGACAGGGCGAGAGTTCACAGACGGCCTCCATGGCCGGGACAGGACAGGGTGAGAGTTCATAGACGGCCTCCATAGCCGTGACAGGACAGGATGAGAGCTCACAGACGGCCTTCTTAGCCGTGACAGGACAGGGTGAGAGCTCACAGACGGCCTCCATAGCCGTGACAGGACAGGGCGAGAGTTTACAGGAGGATACCACCGACACCTCTGGAGGTTCTGCAGCTAACGCCGCCACCTCTGGAGGTTCTACGGTGGTAACCTGACCGGAGGAGAGTATATTGCTGGGCGCCACCACCTTGCCAGGGGCTGAGGCTCGCACCACCGCTTGGGGAGGTTCTGCAGCAGATGCCTTCCCCTGAGGCAGTACAGTGGTGGTGTATGTGGCCCAAATGCAACATAGTGCGATCCCTATCATGGGAAGCGCCTCAGACAGGGAAATCAGTTCAGAAACAGGAGGACCGAAGTGAGTGGATTTGGGGATACCAGCAGTGCGTACAGACACCAGCTGTGCATCCCTCACGCTGGATATCAATCGGAGAACTTGAAGGACTGACCTTGAGTCTCTGGGTGGGATAGGTGCTGGCTGAGGAGCTGAGACGTGAAGAGGTTCTGGCTGAGGAGCTGAGACGTGAAGAGGCTCTGGCTGAGGAGCTGAGACGTGAAGAGGCTCTGGCTGAGGAGCTGAGACGTGAAGAGACTCTGGCTGAGGAGCTGAGACGTGAAGAGACTCTGGCTGAAGAGCTGTGACGTGAAGAGACTCTGGCTTGTCAGCTGTGACGTGGCGAGACTCTGGCTGGTCAGCGGTGACGTGGCGTGACTCTGGCTGGTCAGCGGTGACGTGGCGTGACTCTGGCTGGTCAGCGGTGACGTGGCGTGACTCTGGCTGGTCAGCTGTGACGTGGCGTGACTCTGGCTGGTCAGCTGTGACGTGGCGTGACTCTGGCTGGTCAGCTGTGACGTGGCGTGACTCTGGCTGGTCAGCTGTGACGTGGCGTGACTCTGGCTGGTCAGCTGTGACGTGGCGTGACTCTGGCTGGTCAGCTGTGACGTGGCGTGACTCTGGCCGGTCAGCTGTGACGTGGCGTGACTCTGGCTGGTCAGCTGTGATGTGGCGTGACTCACGGAGATCACAGGTGGCTTGGCTTGACACGTGATGATCAACTGTGGCTTGGCTTGACTCACGGAGATCACTGGTGGCTTGGCTTGACTTGTGACGATCAACTGTGCTTTGGTTGGACTTGTGACGATCAACTGTGGCTTGGCTTGACTTGTGATGATCAACTGTGCTTTGGCTTAACTTGTGATGATCAACTGTGGCTTGACTTGACCTTTTAACATAGGCTGTGACTTGACTTGGTTCTTCAACATCAGCGGTGACCTGACTTGACTCTTTAACATCAGCGGTGACTTGACTTGACTCTTTAACATCAGCGGTGACTTGACTTGACTCCTTAACATCAGCGGTGACTTGGCCTGGCTTTTTAACATCAGCGGTGACTTGACTTGACTCTTTAACATCAGCTGGGAACTGACCTGGCTTGTGATTGGCCGCAATGACGCTACGGGGTGTTGTTGTTGCCGCCATTTTGTGAGCGTGATCTAGCGTGGCTGTGTCCACACAATTGGGTGCGGTGTCTCGTTCCTCCGCGACCCCCACAGTGAACGAAGAGCCAACACATAGCAAAGCATAGTCCAGGAACTGACTGAGAGATGAACGGGGACCCTCACGGATTAGCTGAGACTTCAGCGGTTGATTAATGCCCTCACAAAAGAAGTCTATGAGTACACAGTCCGGCAGATCAGAGAAATGGGCGAGGTCTAAATAGTCTTGTACATAGTCCTCGAGTGGTAGCGAGCCCTGCTCGAGGTGTAACAACATCCGTGCAATGTCCGTACCTGGCCAATATCCACATGAAAAGCCGCTGGATCCTTTTGTGGCCGAGTATTCTGTTGTGGGGTTGACGAGACGTGAGACAGGCGGATCCATCTGCAAGGCTTTATTATTAAACATGGTCAATACAGGCAGGGTCGGGCAGTAGCAAACAGGTATGGCATGGGCAAGACACAAGAGCAGTCCGTTAAGCAAGCGTGGGTCGACGATCAGCGAACAGTATCCAGAGGGCTAGGCAGAGAGAATAATCCAGGAGCACGGGCAGAATCAGAACACAGGAAAACAGACTAAGAATACTTGGGAACCGCTTAGATTGTAGCTAGGCTAAACAATACTCGGCAGTGAGTGGCAGAAAGTCCAGAGTTTATATAATGTGTGTGTGTGTGTGTGTGATTGGGTGATGGTGATTGTGAGATTGTTTTCAGGTGTGTGCGTGATCAGTGCAGACAGCTGTGTTAGTGCAGTGGATGATGGGAAATGTAGTCCTTGAGTGATCTGTGACTGACTGTGTGATGGGTGAGTGACCTCTAGAGGTGAATGAAGAGAAGTTCATGGCTTGGATTTGTGACAATATATATATATACAAAAACATTGTCTGGCTTTAATGATAATTACAATTTACATATGATTTATATAATTATAATATGATTTATATTATTATTACTCCATTACACACAATTACTCCATTACACACATTCATGTGCATGCGCTCCATTAACTCAGGATCAAGCCTGAGTTGACAGAGAAAGCTGATGATCAGCTTCATGGTACCAACAAAGCCAGATTGGAGTGGATTGGTTTTGTCACTCAAAACTTATCCTATAACTCTGAATTTGTTCATCTACCATCATGGTACAGGCCCCTGGAGTCCATCAACTGCACACAGTCCCTCAGCTCATCACCAACACAAGTGACAACCATATTCAAACACAGTGTATAATAATGTGCATAAATATTACATGGAACATCATCTGAACATGTGAGTGAGCTGTACTTGCAGTGTTAAAGTTGGCTTGACAGTTTCCCAGTATTTGAAAGCTGTTGCATTGTTAGTGCATTGCTATGGAAGCCCTTTGATAAACAATAAAAAAAGGTTATTGTGACTTTTTATCTCTCAACTCTGACTTTATTTCTCGCAATTGCGAGAAAAAAATACAGAATTGTGAGATAAAAAGTCGCAATTACATTTTTCTATTTTTAATTCAGTGGCGGAAACGGGCTTCCATAGGTAGTTGCCAGACTTTTTTCTTTTTGTGGGCAAAAAGGTCCAATAGCACTGTCTATCCACCTTTTTCCTGCACCCCATGATGCTTCGCGCAAATTATAGGAGTAGTATGGGAACTATAATACAATACAAATACAAAAATGGTTCACTCCTATACTTATGAATGGGAGAAACTGCAACATGCAATATGGCGGGATAGTCCCGCCTTCTAAATGAAAGAACCAATCGCTGATTGGTAAAGTCATGCGTCACTGCAGAGGCCTTTATCATAGACATATAAATAGTATTTATGATGTCTATGGCCGTTATAAGCTCCGGTTCCCATAGAAACCTTAGGCTAGAGCAGCAGATGCGCATGTGCAGTCATAAGCGCGTTGGAGCTACACATACGTACAACCGGCACATCCGGGAACTTAACTGTCAAACTCGTCACCGCCTCTTTTTAGGGGAAAATAAACAAGATTTCCCATAGACTTCAATACAAAATAGCGGCACAAAGCAACGTCCGTACACAGCCGGCAGGCGTGAATAACTTAAGAAATCACTAAGATTAAACATGTCAAGTAATTATATGTCCACCCTGCCTGCCATAGAGCATGAAAGACACATCCACAAACTTAATTTGGTCAATTTAAAAACATGTCCCTTCATTCTCCCAGCGTCAAATTGGTGTAACAACCCAATCCAGTGGCCAGAGGTGTCTTTAAATGTCTATATTATGTCTTTATATTTAGAGTACTGAGTGCACTTTTCTGTCAAACCAGACAACTAGCCTGGCTTAGCTTTTGATAGCATCATCCGTAATTCATGATATTTCCATAACAGCAAGATATGGATGATGAAGGCAGGTAGCCTGGGCTAGTTGATAACGGACATACACTAAAACAGCCCAGCAGTTATCTATCTAAAATAACACGATGATCATGATAGGTTGAAAATATTGGAGTTGTGGGAAGCTTAAGGTTGCTAGTGTCCTGCTTTCTAATCAAGCTTGAGATGTCATGCAATACATTATTATTGAGATAATATTGATCAATAATGTTTAGCCTGTCTGTGCTACTATGGCGATTTGTTTTCCCCTAAAAGTGGGCGTGAATCTATTCAGAGACATTCTATGACGCTGCGCCGGTTGTGAGGATGTGCATTGGCTTAGACTGAAAAATAAGCTTTTTAAACGCTATTTGAGCATAAGAAACAACATTCATGGGGCAGTTCATTTCAGACTTAGTTGCTGATTTGAAATATGTAATTTAATCGCGAGTTCAGCGAGCAGTTTTTGAGATTTCATGATTCCCCCATTCATTTAGATAGGATATTGGTCTTTGAGCTGCCTGGAGGCATTGCAAATATGGCGGCCGAGTGAACAGACTTTCCTTGAAAGGGACTTTGGTAACTTCTGTTTACACTGTAAACCAGGGCTCACCAAGTTCGGTCCTGGAGGGCCGGTGTCCCTGCAGAGTTTAGCTCCAACCCTAATCAAACACACCTGAAGCAGCTAATCAAGCTCTTACTAGGTATACTTGAAACTTCCAGGCAGGTGTGTTGAGGCAAGTTGGAGCTAAACTCTGCAGGACACTGACCCTCCAGGATCTAGTTTGATGACCCATGCTGTAAACAATCAATCAGCATAAGGTTCGCTCTATGAGCGCAATAATAAGCATTTTTAAAAACTGGGTGCAATGAGGTGACATTTTTATACTAGTAATATCAATATTTCATAACATTTACATTTAGTCATTTAGCAGACGCTTTTATCCAAAGCGACTTAATTGAGGACAGTGGAAGCAATCAAAATCAACAAAAGAGCAATGATACACAAGTGCTATGATAAGTCTCAGTTAGCTTAATGCAGTACACATAGCAAGTTTTATTTTTTTATTATATAATAAATAAAAAGAAAACAGATAGAATAGAAAAAGAATAGAGCAAGCTAGTGTTAGAGGCCTTTTATGCTTTTGTTAATTGTAAAATAAATAAAAAGAAAACAAATAGATAGAATACAAAAAGATTAGAAAAGCTAGTGTTAGTTTTTTTTTTTTTTTAAAGAATAGAATTATAATAGAGAGTGCTAGAGTTAGAGGGTCAAATAAAGATGGAAGAGATGTGTTTTAGCCGATTCCTGAAGATGGCTAAGGACTCGGATTGAGTTGAGCAGGTCACCAGGAGGGAACAGTTAATGTAAAAGTCTGTGAAAGTGCTTTTGTGGCTCTTTGGGATGAACACTAATGCGTTGTTCACTTGCAGAACGCAAGCTTCTAGAGGCACATAAGTCTGAAGTACTGAATTTAGGTAAAGGGGTGCAGAGCCAGAGCTGGTTTTGTAGGCAAACATTAATGCCTTGAATTTAATGCAGCTATTGGTAGCCAGTGCAGATTGATGAACAGAGGTGTGACGTGCGTTCTTTTCGGCTCATTAAAAATTAATCTTGCTGCCGCGTTCTGGATTAATTGTAAAGAATTATAAACAAGTGTAAACAACGATATTTTACAGCATCCATGTGAAAACAAATCTGGAAAGAGACAGGATTTAGAGAGAAAAATGAACGATTCTTAGTGTATTCCAGGGAATTATTCATGATTTATATTGTAAATTAAATCGGGAGAGCAGACCACAAATGCACAGTACATGTTCTTTTTTCATTTACTTACAGCGGAATACAAAGGAAACATGAAAACAATCAGGAGGAAAATAATGCAGCGGGCTGAAAAGAGCTATTAGATATCATACCACGTTACATTCTTTTCTGAAAATGGAAAATAAATGAAAATTTACAGCCCTTTCAGTCAAAATGACAGATAAGGATTATTTGTAGCGCAATCTTGAAAGGATTTGTTGCAGTCTTTTTGAGTGGAATTGCCTCCCATAATTTAAAACACAGTAGGCTCTAAAAACACTGTTGGGCAGTCGTGGCCTAATGGATAGCGAGTCGGGCGGAAGGTTGTGGGTTCGAATCTCAGGTCCGGCAGGGATTGTTGGTGGGGGGAGTATCCTCCTTCAATACCACGACTGAGGTGTCCTTGAGCAAGGCACCGAACCCCCAACTGCTCCCCGGGTGCTGTAACATGGCTGCCCACTGCTCTGTGTGTGTGTTCACTTAGGATGGGTTAAATGCAGAGAATACATTTCACTGCTGGTTATATACTCTCTATATAATCGTGTATGTGACAAAAAACAAACAAAAAAAACACAGTAACCAAGTTTACTGTTGATCAGAGGAGCGGAAGAGTTTGTTTCTTCATCGGAACAGCGTTACATCACTGGAGGAAGCGTTACTATGGATTATGGACTGGCATTTTGGCCAGACTTATCACAAAAATGCAGCTTTTCATATTATAAAACATTAACTGATGGACTGGAGTGGTGTGGATTATTGTGATGTTTTTATCAGCTGTTTGGACTCTCATTCTGACGGCACCCATTGCACTGCAGAGCATCCATTGCTGAGATAGTGATGTAATGCTACATTTCTCCAAACCTGATGAAGAAACAAACTCATCTACATTTTGGATGGCCTGAGGGTGAGCACATTTTCAGGTTTTTTTTATTTTTATTTTTTTTTATTAATTATTATTTTATTTTTTTAGGTGAACTGTTCCTTTAAGGCTGGCCACTTGAAAGAGTAGTAAAGTAAAATCACCTCTCCAAATCATGATTATGTTTTGTTTTACCAGAAAAAAAGAGTATGGGATACAATAATATGGGAAATTATTATAATAATAATAATGATGATGATTATAAGAAGAAGAAGAATATACAGTCATGGCCAAAAATATTGGCACCCTTGGTAAATATGAACAAAGGCGGCTGTGAAAATTAATCTGCATTGTTAATCCTTTTGATCTTTTATTTAAAAAATTCACAAAAATCTAACCTTTCATTGGATAATAAGAATTTGAAATGGGGGGAAATATCATTATGAAATAAATGTTTTTCTCTAATACACATCGGCCACAATTATTGGCACCCCTAGAAATTCTTATGAGTAAAATATCTCTGAAAAGTAAATTCCCATTCATATTCACAATTTTGAGCACTCCAGGGTGATTATGAACATGAAATTATCCAGCCATGGCTTCCTGTTTCACAGAAATATAAATAGGAGGGAAAACAAAGCCCAAATTCCCTTAATCATCCATCACAATGAGAAAAACCAAAGAATATATTTCTGATGTGCAGCAAAAGATAATTGAGCTTCACAAATTAGTGAAGTGGCTTTAAGAAAAGAGCTAGAGCAGTGAATTTCCCATTTCCACCATCAGGGCAATAATTAAGAGTTTCCAATCAACATAAAATGTTATGAATCTGCCTGAAAGAGGACGTGTGTCTATATCGTCCTAATGCACGGTGAGGAGGAGAGTTTGAGTGGCTAAAGACTCTTCAAGGATCACAGCTGGAGAATTGCAGAAAATAGTTGAGTCTCGGGGTCAGAAAACCTTAAAGAAAATTTCCAAACAGCCCCTACATCACCACATGTTGTTTGAGAGGGTTTCAGGAAAAATTCTCCTCACTCATCCAAAAACAATCTCCAGCATATTCAGTTGTCAGACACGACTGGAACTTCAAATGGGACTGGCTTCTATGGTCAGATGAAACTAAAAAATGAGCTTTTTAGCAGCAAACACTCAAGATGGGTTTGGTGCACACAGGGATAAAAAGTACCCCATGTGTACAATGAAATATACTGCTGTATTTTTGATGCTGTGGGCCTATATTTCTGCTGGACATCTTGTTTAGACACATGGCATCATGGATTCTATCAAATCCCAACAGATAAAAAAAATCAATATGTGACTGACTGTTATAAATCTTATAATGGGCCATGTTTGGATCTTCTAACCGTATAATAATCCAAACACAAACCTCAAAAACAACACAAAAATGGGTCACTGGGCACAAAACCAAGCTTCTGCTGGCCATTCCAGTCCTCTGAGCTGAACCCTGTAGAACATGAGTGAGGTGAACTGAAGAGAAGAAGCTGTGAATCTGAAGGATCTGGAGAGATTCTGGATGAAGGAATGGTCTCTGATCTCTTATCAGGTGTTCTCTAACCTCATCAGGCATTATAGGAGAAAACTCAGAGCTGTTAAACTGGCAAATGGAGGTTTCAAAACGTATTGAATAAAATGGGGCCGTTAATTGTGGCCAATGTGTATTAGAGAAAAACATTTATTTCATAATGATATTTCCCCCCATTTAAAATTCTTATTATCCAATGAAAGGTTAGATTTTTGTGATTTTTTTAAATAAAATATCAAAAGGATTAACAATGCAGATTAATTTTCACAGCCTTCTTTGATCATATTTACCAAGGGTGCCGATATTTTTGGCCATGACTGTATGTCTCAGTAAAATAAACAGTTATTGTCACATTCATTAAGCAATGACAGCTTGTCCAACTTTATTGTTTTTGGAAACCCTGCAGGCTCAAAATAGTTCAAAAAGGGCCTTCTGGAAATGGATGGAATTATATCTGCTGAATATAAAATTTCCCAAGTAAGAAAGTCAGGCTTAAAGACAGTAAACTGAATTATGAATCTGTCCGTTAGACAACATCTTCCATGTTAGTGATCTCTGTAAATAACAGAGCAGATGGTGTTCGAGAGCTGCTATGCTGTCTTTCATCTGTCGTGTGTTATTGTTCTCCAGACTCATCCAGGTGAGAGTAATTATCCATATGCACACATGACCATCATCATGTGAAGAGGGGCCTCACCCAGGGGCCGTGTTGCTGCCAGACAAAAAGGCACCTGAGAGAAGTGGGCTCTTCAGGGAATATCACAGAACGAGGAGCTCCAGCCATATGTCAGACCTGTTATTGCATCAATAGTAATAATCTTCCTGAAGGAGATTAATCTCAAGAGGTTCTGCTCTCACTAATCTGGACTGACATTAATATGTATTGTTTGAAATGCTTTTATTTATTGTACTTTCATTACTTTTAATCAGCAAGGATGCTTTGAAGTGATCAAAAGCAACACTAATAATCAGAAATGTGTCTTGAGCAGCAAATCAGCATATTCTGAAGATCATGTGACACTGAAGACTGGAGTAATGATGCTGAAAATACAGCGCTGCATCACAGAAATAAATAATATTTTCATTAGTGCTGTCAAATGATTAATCGCGATTAATTGCATTCAAAATAAAAGTTTTTGTTTATATAAGTTATAGTTATTATTTATATATAAATACACACGTGCATGGATATATTTACACAAAATGTGTTGTTTACATATTAAATATATTTATATATAATATAAATATTTTCTAAATATATACTGTATGTGTGTGTATGTATATATACATAATAAATATACACAGTACTCATACATATATTATGTAAACAAAAACTTTTATTTTGGATGCGATTAATCATTTGACAGCACTAATTTTAAAATATATTCAAATATTAAACAGCTATTTTAAATTGTAATATGTCAGTTTTTACAGTAAATTATTATTTTAAAAATGAAGCCTTGGTAAGCAAAAGATACTGTAAAAAGTGATAAGTTGACTTAAAAAAAAAATTGAGGAAAACAGTTGCCTTAAAATGAAGTAAATAATAATTAAAAAATTTTTTTTTTTAAATTTTAAAATATACTTGACAGCTCACTTAACTTTTTTTTTTTATTATTATTTACTTAATAATTTTAAGGCAACGGGTTTCCTCAATTTTTTTTAAAGTCAAGTCAACTTATCACTTTTTACAGTATCTTTTGCTTACCAAGGCTTCATTTTTAAAATAATAATGTACAGTAAATAATATTAGCCTCCAAACGCAGTCAAATGTGTCAGAAAAGCATGTTCAAGTAGCCTCCTTTGACTGGTAGTATACTGATTGTCATATAGAGCAGGAGCTAAATGTGTTTTGAACGTTTGGCTCCCTGTGGTCCTCATTATGAAGATGTGATACACTGCACCAGAGCAGCACTAGAGGGACTCAGTCGTCCCTGAACAGTGTTCACGGTGTAAAGATAGTAAACATTCAAAACTTCACACCTCTGCATCAAAACACTTCCTCCGAAAGCACAGCGATTCAGAGCGGAGCGTATATTACTACCCCCTCATTATGTAAAGGAGAGAAACATTTAAGGTTTTTAAAATGTTTATTTGATTTTGTTACACACTGTCAGTCTCTCTCATGTATTTCCACCTTCAAACTCTTCCATATGGCCCTGTGTGCTTTCTTTTCTCCTCGTTTCTGATTTCTATAACATAAAATCTCTCATTTCCTTTTAATCCAACAGCAACCAAAATAGAAAAACAAGCTATAAATAAACATCTTATATCATACATTTCAATACAATATTTTCAAGAGAAAAAAAAAGTAAAAGATACAGAATAAAAGACTTTTATAAACTGAGCGCTGCACATCTGACAATACTGAAAACCAGCAGACACGTTTTGGCAAAGATTGTTCTCTTTACAGCATAAGTTGTCAGTTATAAACACTATGACAGAGATTGCGCTGAGCTGCATGGCACAAGAGACTTTCTGTTTAGCTGCAGTGTTTTCCAACAAACTGCTACAGAAGAGTTTATGCATAAAACTGATGTTTCCACCACAAAGTCAATCAGCTGTCAATCCTCCAGAACTGAGCTCCTTTCAAAGTGCTTCACAAGAATTCATTTGTGGATTCTTCAATAGTTTTAATATTCATCATTGGATCTGGCATCGACTGTGATGAGACCTGCTCTAAGAGATGAATGTGTGTAATATTTAGTGCTGTCAAACCATTAATCGCATCCAAAATAAAGTTTTTGTTGTGTGTGTACGGTGCATATTTATTATGTATATATAAACATGTATATATTTAAGAAAAATGTGATGTTTATATATGAAATATAATGTATAAATATTTTCAAAATATATACATGCATGTGTGTGTATTTATATATACACATAATAAACATGCACAGCACACACACACACACATATTATGTAAACAAAAACTTTTATTTTGGATGCGATTAATCATTTGACAGCACTATGTTCCTTATTCAGAAATACTGTGATCGCCCTTTACTCGAGAAAACATTCGACTGGTCATTTTTTATTAGTGATTACGGAACGAACATGAACAATATTTCACCTTTTACACCGACGTGACGGTTGCAATTTCAGTTGCAGACCGTGAGATTAAAGTGAAACGGTGGACCCAGATGCTCAGTTTCTGAACGATTGCACAGCGCAGTGAAAGCAAGGCACATAACAACACAGAAACATGGACAGCAGCGTCAGTCTCAGAGAAGTGCTTGCTTTTCTGTAACACAACACTGAACAGGATGGCTCATGTTTTCACAGGCGTGAGGGTTAGGTCTGTCAGGTCCATCACGCTGCAGTCTGAGCGCGGAGCTGCTGTCTGTGGGTCACACTCCTCAGAGGACACAGCTTCTTTGGCCTGTCGAATGCAGTTGAGCCACTGCTGTTTATTGAAGGCGTCGCTGGCCTGGAAGCAGTGCGTCTGCAGCTGTCCTCCGCTGCGAAACACCACCCGGAAAAAGTTCTTGGCTGGACGGAGACACACAGAGATGGACATGTTTACAGCAGCTCTTTAGGCATCTGTACGTCTGACCTGAGCAAAGTATTCACAGCATATAGATTAAGGCGGGGACTTTTGATGCCAGGGACTCCAGATACAGTACTGGTCAATTTTTTTTTAATGTAATTATTTGATCAAAAATACAGTAAAAGCTGTAATATTGTTAAATATTAACATTTTAAAATAACAGTTTTCCATTTCAATATATGTTCAAATGTAATTTATTTTTGTGATGAAAAGCTGAATTTTCAGTGTCACATGATCTTCAGAAATCACTCTAATATACTGATTTGCTGCTCCAGAAACATATGTGACCCTGGAGCACAAAAGCAGTCATAAGTAGCAGGTATATTTGTAGCAATAGCCAAAAATACATTGTATGGGTCAAAATTATACATTTTTCATTTATGCCAAAAATCATTAGGATATTAAGTAAAGATCATGTTCCATGAAGATATTTTGTAAATATATCAAAACTTAATTTTTGATTAGTAATATGCATTGCTAAGAACTTCATTTGGACAACTTTAAAGGCCATTTTCTTAATATGTTAATTTTTTGCACCCTCAGATTCCAGATTTTCTAATAGTTGTATCTCAGCCAAATATTGTCCTATCATAACAAACCATACATCAATGGAAAGATTATTTATTCGGCTTTCATATTATGCATAAATCTCAATTTAAAAAAAACAACCCATATGACTGGTTTTGAGGTCCAGGGTCACATCTCTGATTATTATTATTATTATTATAATATGTTAAAAACAAGTTATTGCTAATATTTATGTGGAAACCCCAAACTTTTAAACGGTACTAGTGTAAGTAGAATTTCATCAATCAATCAATCAATCAATCTCTTCAGCAAGTATGCATTAAATTGACAGTATTGTCTTTTATAACATTACAAAAGATTTATATTTCAAATTCATGCTGTTCCTTTGAACTTTTTTATTCAAATGATTTTGAATCATTGTTTCCACAAAAACAGTTAAGTAGCAAAGACTCTTTCCAACACTGATAATAATAATGTTATTATGTTTATTAATAATTTGGCACCAATAGTAATTAATTAATAATCAACAAATCAGCCAATCATATGTGAGCAAATTCAGATTTGTCATCACAGAACTAAATTACATTTTAAAATATACTTAAAAAAAACTGTAATACAATTTCACAATATTAATATTTTACTGAATTTTTGATCAAATATATCCTTTTTGATGATTTATCAAAATAAATGACCAGTAGTGTAAGATGATCAGTTCATCACTGAATTCATGCCTTTAACTAAAAATTGAGTGTTAACTATTGTCCTTCTGCATTATCGACTATTTTCCTACTTGATGCTGTAAAGCTGCTTGAACACGATCTGTATTGTTAAAAGCGCTAGGCTAAATAAATAAAAGCGACTTGACATGATCCCCTTAAGAACGGCCCTCTTCCTAAAATATAAAAGCAGCTATATTTTCATGCATAAAGACTAAAAATGTCCCTTTCTCTAAACTTCTCCGCAGACCTGCAGGATTTCCCAGATCTCATTGTGAATACCCAGGGCATCTTTGTGGCGTGTGTTAATATTCTGGCCTGATAAGTCTGGGACTCACTGCGCTCGTTGTTGCTGAAGGCTCCTCGGATGGATCCTCCGAGGCGGATCTCTCCGTCCCGCAGGTCTTCCCACTCCAGATCTCTGACCGGGACGGGCTGCCGGTAAAGCTGATAGCACAGCTGCTCATTCTGAGTGATGGCCCGAGTGATCACCAACACGTCCTGAAACAGGAACACATGCAGCTTCTGCAGAAACAGAGATTGGGATTCGTTACTCATTGCAGTTCCTTAATAATGCTTGATGCAAATTTATTCATTAACTTGAGGCTTTTTTTAGCTGTATAATTTGTCACTGTATTAGTGAAATGACTTCTCTAGGCAGGGAAGCGACCCTAACAAGCCCATGTACAGCATAAACCAATTTTATTTTGAAATAAACATAGAAAGCATGAGAGAAAATATTGGTTTTACTGCCCATGTAAATATTTGTTCCTATTATTTTACATTTTCTGCTTAATTCTTGAGTTATTTAGGACAGTGTTGCTACTGTCCCCCAGTCAGTTCAAAACTTTGCTTTTTGACTGGCAAGCTGATTTTTTTTAAATGAACAGATTTTTAAAATCAAGAAAAAAAATTAATTATTAATATCTAAAAGTTTAGACCGATGTTTGGTTATTGATGGATTCTGAAAAATATCAAATAGTAATACTGTACACATATTTGTCCAGTCTGCAGTTTTTTAATTTAGTTACACCGATCAAAAATGAATTAAAACTAAAGTTTTATTTAATGAAATATGATGCATTAAAAAAAGCAAGGAGGCTTAAATTATAGAAATGTACAACTCCACACATTTTCTTATTTAGGTTTGCCATCAAAAAAAGATTGGAGGGGCTCTCGAGCTGGAAGTAATATCACCTGCAATATCACCGAATTTTAACCAATTTTATTTCAGAGATAACAACTGAACACTCATCACTGAATTACTTGTAATGAGGTCATGTATTCACAGTACATTATGGGCAGTAAATGTAACATTGAGTTTTCGGTGTTCATTCTCACTCTGCTGGATCTGCAATAAACGTCACCATCTTCTTGTTTTTGTGTGACCGCTGTACGAGACCTTTGACTAAAATGTCTGGTTCACGTTGTAACTTCTGGCCAGTAACTAGTTACTGTAATAATATTACTTTTTGCAGTAACTAGTAGTGTAACCATATTACTAATAAGATTTCAGTAATAATATTACAGTTACCATCCATAAAACACCTTAGTTACTTTTGATGCCTCGACCCGCTGATTTAAAATCCAACAATCAAATAATTCCTAGATTTATTTTCATAATTTTCACGACTCATGCATGTGATGAGGTGCAGCAGGAGAGCTCGGAATATGCTTACATTCAGCAGATAGAAATATTGCATTATATTGATTTTGTCAGGAAAAAAAGATGATCTGAACACTGTTGTGTGTTACTTTACTCTGGCATTACATCCCTCTGATCAGCATGTGCTACATTATATTACTATAATTAAACATCTTTTTGGAAAATTAAACAGCTTCTTACAAACTTATGTGATTTGATAAAATACATAATGAAATATAATCGTATATGGGTAACGGGGAAATTACAATTAGCTTCAAGCTACACAATTAATGAGATTAATACAACACTTCTGCTTGAATGTCACTGTTAATCACTATTGAGTGTTTGTAATAACTTCTGACTGAGATCCAGTGTGGATTTTGGTCAAATGATGAGGAAGAAATATGTTGTTAGTAACATTTATGTGGAAGATACACAGTTACAACTTCTGTGGGGCGTGAAGAAAATGTAATGTAACTAGTAGTGTAACTAATTACTATAAATGATGAATTAATGAAAAAAATAAATAAATAAGTGACTTTAAACCGTTTAACTGATTGTATTAATCGGTCAAAATTCTTATCGGTCGGTTAACGGTTAAAATGAACATCCCTACTAGAAAGTAATGTTATTACTGTACTGTAATGCGTTACTAGTAACTAGTTACTACCCAGCACTGCTTGAGGGCACTATCCTGGAAAATCCAGTGACTAGTTCTTCAGGAGTGTGAGGGCAGTTTTTGGGGTTTCTCCTATGGCTAGACTGAAAACAGGTCAAGACTGAGTTCTTACGGCTCCTCTGTTGTTCTTGAGCTCTCCGTGGCAGCTGAGGATCCTCGAGCTGTCGATCAGCAGATCTCTCTGACCGCTTTCCAGATACAGCAAGCGCTCTTTATAGTAACGGCACTCCGACTCGCCCGTCTGAGTGTTAATATCAGCCACGATGCTCTGGATCATGTTAATCTAAAGAGCAGGAAAGAAACGAGACCACATAACACAATCAGGACTCAACTGGATGCATTTGGCGAATAACTTGTACAGTACGAGATGATTTAAGACCCTGGAGCACAAAATCCTTGTCATTTATGACTTATAACAAAACACAGAACAATGCCTAAAAGCTGCTGTGTGACGAGGTGTACAGCAAACAAGCTAAAAAACCCAGAACTGTTTGTATAAGCTGTCGACCCAAAAAAACAAGCGTTTAGGAACTCAAAAGTAGAGCGCAACGTGTCCTACTCTGAGAACTGCGCCCAATGGAGGGAAACGTAATCCGTGACAGAAAACATTCATTATTATTAACCATGTTAAAGGATTATTTCACCTCCCAATGTGAACCTGAGAGGATGGAGATATATTGAGAAACTAAATTTTATTGGTCTAGAGCCACTTTTCCTTTCATTGCCTTTGTTGGAGAAATGATCCAACTGAATGGCCCAACGTGAAATACCCCGACATCTACAACTATTTGTGTCCTTAAATGCTTGTTTTTTGGGTCGACAGCTTATAAAATCGTAGTTTAGCTTGTTTGCTGTCCACCTTGTCACACAGCAGCTTTTAGACATTGTTCTGTTCTTTTGTTATAAGTCATAAAAGTTATAAGTCATTTTGTTATAAGACAAGGAGGCAGCTTCCAAATACAAATACAAAGTCAATGGAGACCGTTGGATCTACCCCCCCCCCCCCGGTGTGGGTGTGGCCTAAATGCACTCGGTCTCTATAGCCAACTGTATGGGTCAAAATTATCTATTTTTCTTTTATGCCGAAAATCATTAGAATATTAAATAAAGATATTTTGTAAATCTCCTACCGTAAATATATCAAAACTTAATTTTTGATTAGTAATATGCATTGCTAAGAACTTCATTTGAACAACTTTAAAGGTGATTTTCTCAATATTTAGATTTTTTTGCACCCTCAGATTCCAGATTTTCTAATAGTTGTATCTCAGCCAAATATTGTCCTATCATAACAAACCATACATCAATGAAAAGATTATTTATTCAGCTTTCAGATGATGTCTAAATCTCAATTTCAAAAAATTGACCCTTTTGACTGGTTTTGTGCTCCAGGGTCAGATATTTTCTTGTGACTCACAGCTTGATGGAGGTGCTGGCGGTCGGGGTGATCGTTTGGCGTGTGTTTGAGGATCTCTCGCAGCAGCAGCGGGTATTTGACCAGACGACTGCGTGGGATGTCCAGGAAGCTCCAGAGGTCCAGTTTGCGGCTGAAGGGCGACTCCAGACAGCGCTGGAGGAAGTCGTGCACTCGATGGTCCTGCTTCTTATGGTCCAGCAGCGCTTTGGCTGCCACCTGGTTACTGCAGTAGCCTTTGTAGGTTTCAAGACAAGGGAGCTACAACCAGAAAGAGACGTAATCAGTGTCCAGTCCGCTGACTTGTCTGGCTCATGTTCTACAGTGATATTTCGAAGATATCTTTTATCTTAATTCATCTTTCTAAGAGGAAGGAAAGAGTAATGTGTTTGGAATGATATGCGGATGAGTAGATGATAACAGAGTTTTAATTTTTGGGTAATTTACCCCTTTAAATAATAATAATAACGCCAACACTGGATGCTCCTCGCACTTGTCAGCAGAGCTGGGTGGATTACTTACAAATTAATCTGTTACTGATTCCAAATTACATGAACATTATTGTAGTTAGTAACGTAATCATTACATTACACATTTTAGGTAATATAATCAGACTACTTTTAGATTACTTTTGACTTGTCTAGTTTTTTACATTTATTAAAATAGGATAATTTTGTACCATATCGATATAAAAACACAAAGATTTAGAAACTATATTCAACATGAAGTGCATTAAAAATTATATTACGCCAAGGTTTCCCAAACTGGGTTTGTGAAGGAACTGCAAGGGGTTTATGTGTTTTTTACATAAAAAACTATTAATTTTAAAATTAATCACAAAACACTTACTGAAAAATTAAATATTTTATTTATTTTCCTGCATGTCATGTGACCATTAACCAAAAAAAGTTGTTGAATTTGTGAATGTGTGCATTTTAATGTGTTTGAAGGGAGAATAAAAAAATTATGAATAAATTATTGCTATTGTGTAAATAATATGTAATCATGTAATCCATAAAAAAGTAACTGTAGTTTGATTATGAGCATTTTAAAATGTAATTTAATCTAATTACAAGTACAAGTAATACAGATTATATGTATTCAGTTACTACCCAGCTCTGTTTGACAGGACCAATGTATTTATAATTTTTAGTTTAATGTGCTCAGTGTAAACTGTCGGTGTGGACACAGTAACTGTTCAGTTCTACTCTCATTACTGTGGTGCATTATGGGATATCCAGTATGGTTTCTCTACAAATGGTTTTCGCTTCAAATACTGCACTATGTAGAGGCGATTTCATCAATGCATTGGCAGGTGAGACACCCCCAAAACACAACTTTTCAAATCTGAACAGATTTTTGTTTTCAAGATTTATTTTTGCCGTTTTTGCCTTTATTATGATAGGACAGATCAGAGCTGACAGGAAGTGAAGTGTGAGAGAAAGAGAAAGGGGGTGGGATCGGGAAAGGTCCTCGACAGTGTTGCCAAGTCTGCGGTTTTGGGCTACTACACTGTTGTTTTTCATGTCTGTGGGTTAAAGCGACCCCAATAACGCGATATTTAACCTCTGAAATGCGAATTTTACTGCTAAAAACTTGTATTTTAACCCCCCCGGAATGCAATTTCTAACGGTGGACCCCCCTCGAAATGCGAGTGGGCTACTTTTGGCCTACTTTTGAGTAGCAATTGGGCATTTTTTTTTGTGAAAATCTGGCAACCCTGGTCCTCCAGCCAGGATTTGAACTCGGGACGCCACAAGGCTATTAGGCCTCCAAGGCTCCAACTAAATCTGAACAGATTTTTAAACACCAAGGGTGGGTTGCACCAACAAGGATTAAATTAAGCCAAGTTTAGAGCTAATGAAGGATTTGTTGATCTGGGCTTTATTTTAAATCGAGTTGTGTTGCACCACTTAATTTTAAACTTAGATGAACAAATCGGGGATTAGTATTCTAACCTGCGATTAAAACCTCCATCTACGATTAATTTTCTCCGCCACGATGGATTCGTCATGTAATTAAACAGCAACAATGTTAATATCCTCTGTCTCTGACATAAGTTGCTTTTGTCGATAAAGGAAATAAATGTCAGCCGTCTGTATTTTATTCTGTATTCTAAACCGCTACATAGAGAGACCATTGATCAAACGACTGATCAATCAAGCAATGACAACTTTGAGGCAGTGCATACAGATTTCATAATCTTGGAAATATATTTATAGTATCAATTAATGGAGAAGGCTATAGCTTATGACAAAACAACCGAGATAAGAGAAAATAACTGGCATGATTCGCAGAGTTTGGTACCTCCAAACCTGTGGAGCAGGCGTGAGAAATAATAATAATAATAATAATAATAATAATAATAAGAGGCGATCCAGCGATCCTGTCTTCTTTTCGTTGTCGTATGCCGAGATAAGCCACGGATTCACATCCCAGACTCGATAGCAGATGCAAGTTTACTACAGGCTGCCACGACCCTCACAATCTGCCGGTTCAGTGCGCTTTAATTTTAATTTTTATTTATAATAAACACCTCTCTGAGACCTGACGACACACCCACTGTTTCTGTCTTTGTTCATTAAGCCACATATTGTAACTGTAGGTGCACTTTATTTTATTTAAACCTCCTCACCTGTAAATTTGGTAACACTTTACAATAAGGTTCATTAGTTAAACATTAATGTATTAACTAACATGAACTAACCATGAGCAATACATTTGTTACTGTATTTACTAATCTTCGCTAACGTTAGTTAATAAAAATACAGATGTTCATTGTTAGTTCAAAGTGCATTAACTAATGTTAACAAGATTGTAATAATGTATTAGTAAATGTTGAAATTAACACTAACAAAGATTAATAAATGCTGTATAAGTGCAGTTCATTATTAGTTCATGTTAGCTAATGTAGTTAACTAATGAACCTATATATAAAAAAAAGTGTTACCGTAAATTTAAAGTTAATTCAGATTTAAATTTGAGTTTAAAATTATGGAGCAACAGGATTAAAGTTAATCTATTTTAAATATAAAATAAATCCAGGATCAACATGATGGTTTAAATGTAAACCTGCTTATTTTTAAACGAGGTTTAAAGTTTGGTGCAACAGAATTATTAGATAAACCTTGATTTAATCTAGATTTAAGATTAAATCAAGATTAACTCTAGATTTTAGAGTTCCTGTGGCTCAGTGGTAGAGCATTGCGTTAGCAGCGCAAAAGGTTGTGGGTTCGATTCCCAGGGAACACACATAGTGATAAAACATGTATAGCCTGAATGCAATGCAAGTCGCTTTGGATAAAAGCGTCTGCTAAATGCATAAATGTAAATGTAAATTTAAGCTTAATCCTTATTGGTGCAACCCACCCTAAGCATCATGCACCTTCCATAAATGTTCCAGAGAAAAACTAGGCATCAAACACTGAACAACTGAGGATCGCACACTACAAGACTTGCTCCTCATTTCTAGGAGGCACATTTCAAATGAAAACAACGTGTTCTAATATCAGCATCTGAAATCGTTTGGTCTCTGATGGAGGGAACTTCACACAGATGAATATGAACAGCAGTGAGGATCTTACCCAGTCCACTAGAATATGGCCCACGTGATCTGTCGAGCCATCTGGCTTTCTGGCCTCTCGGAGTCGACTCAGCAAATCTAAAGGATCACAGAGAAACAGCTCAGTCTTTTGTCACTTCAATGTGTGATGCACCCTATGATGCTGACAAAGGACTGGTCTATAATAAATGTTTTCCTATTTCAATCAAATAACTGTTTTTAGTAATTCAGAGACGGTCTCTATATGAGGTAATTCATGTGAATTGGTCTACATTTAGCTAGGAGCAATTATTCACAAAGCCAATAATATCTGCAGTGTTTAATGCCACAGCTAGATTAGGAGGCAAGCTAGAACAGATGAGATGCAAGTGCATTGGTTTAGGGTTGTGGAGTGGGTAAAGTTTCAGCAGTTCGCTCATTTCACCACAGAGGAACAGAGAGGGTGAAGGTTCTGGAAATCAACTTTATGCCTCGTGGTGAAGAAACAAAAGGGTGCTGATCTGATTTAGTTGCTCTGTTTATTGTGATATTCTGTGCTCTCATCACACACACAATAAAATAAACTTATACTCAAACTAAAAATCAATATTCCATCTCCATTTGCTTAAGCAGTCGAGCGCTATCATGACTGGCTTACGGTACAACTCCCATTAGTCAAAGTCTGCTTTTATTGTCAATTCTGCCACATGTACCGTACATACATACAGAGAATTGAAATTGCGTTACTCTCTTACTCCCTGGTGCATACAGTTAACATAAAACACTAACAGTAGAACGCACAAATATACAAATAAGGACATGTAGAAAAAAATAAAAATAAAAAATAGATAAAGTGGCATAAGGCACATGGTAGATAGTGCAAACCAGTGAAATACACAGACAGTGCAGAATATGAATGGTGTAGTGCAAAGAGCTTATTAAGTCTATTCTATTCTATTTAAAGTGACAAAAAGAGAGCAGTCTTTATTCAGACTGTCAGAAGAGGTAGTTGAATGAGGTCAGTCCAATGCTGTACAAAGTGAGTGAACACATTACATTGTGTTCTGATTTGATGTTGTCGTGTCCCATTGGATGAACAGATACTTGTAGTGGGAAATGTGTCACACAGATGAGAAGACGTTGACGCTCACCTTCGTGCAGGGGAATGAGGGAGTCCAGCGTGCCAAAGATCTGATTGAGTTCATGCTCGGTCATAATAGACAGCTTCAGCATGGGGTCATGATACGCCTGAGACGAAATCACACATCAGACACTCAAAGCTACTCAAGCAGAACTATACGGAAATGTTTAGAAATCTGACAGGAAAACATGATAAGAATTAGAGCAGAATGTAGAAACAGACAACACATAAAATCATATGCTGGAACAGAGTTTTCCAAACAGGGATTTGTGAGTTGATTAAAAGCTAATAATTATTTAAAGGTGACATATCATGAAAATCTGACTTTTTCAGGTTTTAAGTGCTATAATCAGGTCCCCAGTGCATCTACCAACCATGGAAACGTAAAAAAAAAAGATTAACCCAGTAACTTTGTTTAATTAAGCCTTTTTCTGCAAGTGTCTGAAAAAACGAGCGCGTCTGATTTCTCTCCCTTGGTGACGTGGCAAAGGGATCTCATTATAATATTACCGCCCCTTAATCTGTAAGTTTCCACCCGCTGCGCCGTCATTTTGATTTAGCAAGCGACAACGGTGTAGTAGAGGTTGAACGACTTCTGATTTTTTAAAGTCGACTTTTATGTGATGAGAGTCGAAGTCGACTAGTCGCTGTTGACGTCATTAATGAACAAATAATATGACACAGCGCTGCCCACATGGCTATTGCTCCTATAGCAGCTCATTCTGATCAGTTATTTTGTCTTTGGGTCGTTATATTTCTCACAGATTTCTGCTCGTTCTAAACCAGATACAGATTAGTAGCACAGTAAAGATTACATTCATATGAATGCATTAGAGAGCGATTGCATGTGTGAATTATTTCTACATGGCAGAGTCTCTCTACTTGTAGGGAAGCTGTGGGATTTAGTTATTAAGAAATATATGCTAGAACTATTCAGTTCCTAAGCTATTTTATTGAGAAATCACAGAACAGTGTTGACAATACATTTCCGCGCTGAATGATTATGTGCGCACGTGATGTACGCGCAACTGTCTGCAGCCTATGTGTGTGCGTTACACTATGCGTGTGTGCGCGTTACACTATGCGTGTGTGCGCGTTACACTGTGCGTGTGCGTTACACTGTGTTTGTGCATTACACTGTGTGTGTGTGTGCGTTACACTATGTGTGTGCGTTACACTGTGTGTGCATTACACTATGCGTGTGTTTGCTACACTGTGTGTGTGCGTTACACTGTGTTTGTGCGTTACACTGTGTGTGTGTGTGCGTTACACTGTGCGTGTGCGTTACACTGTGTTTGTGCATTACACTGTGTGTGTGCGTTACACTATGTGTGTGCGTTACACTGTGTGTGCATTACACTATGCGTGTGTTTGCTACACTGTGTGTGTGCGTTACACTGTGTTTGTGCGTTACACTGTGTGTGTGTGTGCGTTACACTGTGCGTGTGCGTTACACTATGTGTGTGCGTTACACTATGCGTGTGTGTGCGTTACACTATGCGTGTGTGCGCGTTACACTATGCGTGTGTGCGCGTTACACTGTGTTTGTGCGTTACACTGTGTGTGTGTGTGTGTGCGTTACACTATGTGTGTGCGTTACACTGTGTGTGCATTACACTATGCGTGTGTGTGCTACACTGTGTGTGTTACACAATGCGTGTTTGTGCGTTACACTATGTGTGTAATTTACACTATGCGTGTTTGTGTTACACAATGTGTGTGCTTTACATTATGCGTGTTTGTGCGTTATACAATGCGTGTTTGTGCGTTATACAATGCGTGTTTGTGCGTTATACAATGCGTGTTTGTGCGTGTTACACTGTGTGCGCGTTACACTGTGTGTGTGCGCGTTACACTGTGTGTGTTTGTGCGTTACAGTGCAGCAGCGCATTAGATTAGAATGGTGTTTAATTTACCTGTTCAATAAGCTGTTTAAAAAAAGTGCATTCTCCCGCTCAATTTCGAGCATCCAGTAATAATCTCACATGTCTTGGAGCGCTTTCGGAGTATGCATTTATTTGTCATTTGTTTGGATACGGAGCTAATTTCTTATGCTTTTGCGCCCTCTATAGGACCAGCGACTAGTCGACGTCAAGCTTAAAGCATCATGGCAGAGTGATTTGGTCGGTGCAACCCCTACGATGTAGCAGTTCTAATACCATGGTGAAAGGTTGAGCAAAGCATGCTAACTGTTCTGTGTTTGGCTGCACAGACCACTATTTAGAGTCCCAGCCTCAGAGGAGACAACAGAGCAGTGCATTTATTGATTTGTTTACTGTATGCTGCTGTCACATAGATCTAAAATAATCATGCGATTTATTTCCCAGCTGTTTACCTTCACAGACATAACTGACTGTTTTTGTAACTCGTGTGTGTTTTTAACGTAAGCTTGTGTGTGAATGAGAACTTCGTTTACTCACGTGCTTTCTGTCCGTGTGATTCGGATGTGTGCACTCAGATAACCGTATATCAGAAGTTTAAACTAATATGGGTTAAAACGCATGATTTCAGCGCGATAAACATGATAATCAGAACCAGAACAGATGTTTTTAGCAGGTACGAGCTGTAATGTAGGGCTCTATGATTTCCGTGATGCAATAAACGCAGACGGAATCCAGTCATAAAAACAGAATTTACAGTTTAACGCGGAATGTGACGGAATTTGTCAAAGTTTGGATGAATTAATCAAAAGTAGGTCATTACACAAATCAAATCACGATATGGACTAGTATCTGTAAATATTAAGCTGCAAAAGTCGATTTAAATATGAATCCTGCATGTTCTGCGCGTCTCTGTATGAATGGAGCAGACGCGCGGTTTTGTTTACTAACGTTACATACACAGCGTGCGTGACGCTCGCGGTGACTTCAGCGTCTGCCGTCTCAATGAGGACATAAATACATAAACAATATCTCCAGAACTGATCTGAGAGTCACTTCACCAGCATTTTACCATTTAATTTGAGTAAAACTAGCGTCATATCATATACACACAGAACTTTAAAGGTATTCACAGCAACCCGTCAAAATAAAAGTTTGGTTTAACTTATTAAAGACATTGTGCCAGAAATAAACTATATTACTATTATTTAGCAGAATGTACGTAATACTACTACTACTGTTGAAAAATAATAAAACTTTATTTTTTTAAGAAATAATCACAAATATTTTCATTTTAATAGTAAATTAAATGTTAATGTTTAATTTTCATTAATTAAAAGATAAATTAAATCAATGTTTTATGCTTTCATCTGAAAACCGGTAAAATTTAAATACACAACACATAATTTCTGAGGGGGGGGGGGGACATTTCATAAGGCTACTGTAAGAATAAATAAAAAATTGTGTGTATGCATTCAAATAATCAGACATGCTAAAACACAGAATTTGGTAACAATAAAACATAAGGTGAGAAAAATTAAAACATTTCATACGGCCTTAAACATGTCATTTTTGTTACACTTTTAATAAAGTTTCATGACTTTAATTAATTAGACATGCTTTTTGATGAATAAAATTTAATTTTACCTTTAAAAAGGAGTCCAGAAAAATTAAAACGGAAAAAACAGAATTTGGGAAAAAATTAAACGTATTTCATAGGGCCCTAGCTCTATTCTGGAAAGGGGGCGGGGAACAGCAGCTCATTTGGATTTAAAGAAACAGGCACGAATATCAGCGTGTTTCTGCTTCCACTCAAAATAGGCATTTTCAAAATGATATAATAAATGATCTGTGGGGTATTTTTGAGCTGAAACTTCACAGACACATGCTGGGGACACCAGAGACTTATATTACATATTGTAAAAAGGGGCATAATATGTCTCCTTTAAATAAAGAAATGTAAAATAAATTAATTAATAGTTGAAATAAAACTGAAAGTGCAATACGACTGACATGCTGTCTGTTTCAAAGTGGTTCAGTTCACAGTAAACACCAACTTAAAGGTTTTCCACCAAAACAAACGTATATAAAGTTGTATATAATTTTGGTCATATTAGTACAGTAACTTGTAGTGCAAAATAGAAGTCCTATAATTATCAAATTTATTCATTCTGGTGGATTTACGAGCCGGGCTAAAATCAGGACTCGAAGGTTTTCAATCTGTATGAAGTGATGGGAAGAACAGAGTGTACCTTCTTGGCCAGATTCAAGTCCTCAGTCAGGTCCTGTTCTCCCTGAGACAGCTCAAAGATGGCCTGACGAACAGATGACAGGAAAGAAAGAGTAGCTTTAAAAAAAAAAAAACATCACATAGGATGCATCTCGCAGACATTCTGGTTATACTGTAAATAGCATTTACCCAAGTTTATAGTTCAGGGCTCGCAAAATTTCAAAATCCCTGGTAGCCCTTCGGGCAGGTACTCTTCAGATTTTGGTAGCCCGAAAATTTGTTTAACTAGCCCAAATAAAAAAAAGACAATAAATGTCAATCAAAAACATTTTCAATACACAAATATCAAGGAAAGAGTTTTATTTTACTATTTACAGGCAATGTTCCCTCTAATTTTGTTTCTTGCTGCATGAGCAAAACTTTTCTCTATTGGGCGGACATTTCGGGCACCTGAGCAAAAACATTCTTTATACCAGACCTGTACAGAGCACACACACACACAAAAAAGTGTGAAACTTTAATGTGCTATTTATATTTGATTTGACCCTTGATGTAACTAAATGATGTACATTTTAGGTTACCTGAGATTTTTTTTTTACAGTATAAATACACTGCAGTTCAAAAGTTTGGGATCAGTAAAGTTTTTTTTAAAGAAGTGTCTTATGCTCATCAAGGCTGTAGCCTATCTATTTGATGATAAAACGGAATATTATTTCACAAAATAATATTGTGAAATATTATTGCAATTTAAAATAAATGTTTTCTATGTGAATATATTTTAAAATGTAATTTATTCCTGTGATCAAAGCTGTATTTTCAGCATCATTACTCCAGTTTTCAGTGTCACATGATCTTCAGAAATCATAATAATATGCTGATTTATAATCAATGCTGGAAATAGTTGTACTGCTTAATATTTTTTGGGACCGGTGATATTTTTTACAAATAAAAAGTTAAAAAGAATTGTTTATTCAAAATAGAGATTTTGTGTTACAATATACACTATTCAAAAGTTTGGGGTCAGAATTTTTTTCTTTCTTTTTAAAGATACTTTAAAAGAGTTTAAAGAAAGTTAAAGAAACTTTATTCAGCAAGGATGAGTTACATGGATAAAATTGATAGTAAAGACTTATATCGTTAGAAAAAATTCTATTTTGAATAAATGCTGTTCTTTTAACTTTTTATTCATCAAAGAAAAAAGTAACGGGTTCCAAAAAATATTAAGCAGCACAACAGTTTCACTGTAAATCAGCATATTAGATCAGCAACACTGATTATAAATCAGCATATTAGATCAGCAACACTGATTATAAATCAGCATATTAGATTGATTTCTGAAGGATCATGTGACACTGAAGACTGGAGAAATGATGCTGAAAATACAGCTTTGATCACAGAAATAAATTATATTTTTAAGTATATGTATTAAAATAGGAAACCAATATTAGAAATTGCAATAATATTTCACAATATCACTGTTTTTTTCCTGTATTTTTGAAATAAATACAGCCTTGATGAGCAAGAGACTCCATTAAAAAACAAGGTCAATTATTTATTAGGTTTATAATATAGGCCTAACATAATATAATATAATATCAAAACAAACTATTTAAACTGATAGAATAGAAAACAAACTGAAGTATAACTTAAGCTGAGATCTGTAAGTTAAATATAAAAAATATAATGTTTGCACAATACAACTGTGTGTGACTGACTGTAGCTAAATGTCTCTGAGTTTTGTTACCGTTCTGTGCTCATCCTCCGCTGTTTCCAGCACTTAATCAAGCCACTCTTCTTTAATACATGAGGACGTTTATTTCACATGTCATTGCGTTTGCGTTGGTTCTCATGTTGAGCGCACCGCAAAAATTGAAGTATTCGGTTTCTACAGCAACTCGTTTGGCGCACATCATTCTCTTTCTATGAAACCTGTAAACCGCATTCACCGGTTCTAACTCTATAGCGGCATCCACTCTATAGCGGTTTGCCTGAGCATTGCGATTCTTTCGCTTTTACTGGCATTCAATCAAATGGCTTTCCCAACTAATTTTTGCGTGTGAGCGACACGTTATTTCTTCTGCGCGGCCGCGGTTGTAGAAGTGTGCGGCCGCGCGCACGCAGCTTAGAAGGAACATTGCGTGGGAGCCCTGTATTTTAAGGTAGCCCGTCGGGCAGGGCCGTGATACATTTTGGTAGCCCGACTGGAAAACACAATAGCCCCGGGACGTCGAGCTAGCGATTTTGCGAGCCCTGTAGTTTATGAATGCATTACTCTGTGGTAGTTTGTCCACGTCAAAAGTCTATCTATCCCCAAACGACTATATGATATTCTAACCTATTTGTGGTGCGCGGGATAAATAATCACAGATTTCAGCTGAATATGAGACTGGCCTGACCACAAGTTTTCATTTCTGAAGGCCAGTCAGATGTGAGAGTGGGTTTGGACGGTGGTGAAGTCACCTCTTGTCTCTTGATCTCTTTGGAGGACAGCATATGTCCCAGGCCCAGGTCGAAGGTCTCGCTCCACAGCTTGCTGTCGCGGCGTTTGGTGATGGGCGGCGCGATCTGCCTGCTCCACGGCCGCGGAGCTGTGATCTCCGGCCTGCAGTCCCTGCGGAAGCTGATGGAGCGCTGAGGAGAAAAACAGTAAACTCCTCCATTTAAAAAACTTCATATGTCAGGCTTCACAGGGTTAATAAGCTCTCTAAGCTGTGCCTAAAAACTAATACTAGTACAGCAAACTTTGACAAGCTGTTCTTGGTCAAATCTCAACAGTATCAAAGCTGTATGTAATCATGCTGTTGTTTCTGTTCTATTTCTTGTCATTTCTTAAATTGATTGTTTACATTTAGTCATTTAGCAGATGCTTTTATCCAAAGCGACTTACAATTGAGGACAATGGAAGCAATCAAAATCAACAAAAGAGCAATGATACGCAAGTGCTATAAGTCTCAGTTAGCTTAACGCAGTACATGTAGCAAGTTTTATTTAAATTATATAATAAAAGGAAAACAGATAGAAATAGAGCAAGCTAGTGTTAGAGGCCTTTTTTGCTTTTGTCAATTGTATAATAAATAAAAGAAAACAAATAGAATACAAAAAGATTAGAAAAGCTAGTGTTAGTTGTTTTTTTAAAGAAAACAAGCAGTTAGTAAATGAATAGAGTGCAAGTGTCTAAAAGGGACAAGTTTTTTTGACAAGCGTTACACCATCAGAGCAGAATGGATGAAATGCTAGAACATCTATAAGCAGAGCTGGGTAGTAATTGATTATGTAATCAGATTCCAAAAATTAAGTATTTGTAATTAGGTTAAAATACTCGTAATCAGACTAGTTACTTTTTATTGATTACATGATTACATATTGTCCAAACAATAGCAATAAATTATAAAGCAATATATTATTTCACCTAATATATTTACTTGAAGTACCCCGAGATTTTAAAATAAATATTTTAATAATAAAATATCATATTTGCATGTTCACTTATGGTTGTTCGTTATGGTCACGTCATGCAGGTAAACAAATAAAATATTTAAAAAATTTACTAAGTGTTTTATTTTCATTGATGTTATTTTAATTTTAAATTTTTATGCATTAATTAATTATTTGATTTTTATTAAACTCGTAAACCCCCTGCAGTTCCTTCACAAACCCCAGTTTGGGAAACTTTTACGCAATGTAATCTTTACTGTACTTCTTGTTGTTAATAACAACGAATGGAATATATTTTCTTACTCTTTGTAATTTAATATCATTATGGTAAAAGATTATCCTGTTTAAATCAATGTGATAAACAAGTTAGGTCAAAAGTAGGGTTGCAAAGGGGTGGAAAATTTCCGGTACATTTCCAAAAATCCCGGAAAGTTTCCAAAATTCCCGGTTAGTTTCCAAGATTTCTGGAAAGTTTCCGAAATTTACTGGACATTTTCCAACTTTTTGCAACCCTAGTCAAAAGTAATCTAAAAGTAGTCTGATTACATTACTTCAAATGTGTACCCTAACAGATTATGTTACTAACTACAATCTTTATCATGTAATTTGGAATCAGTAACAGACTACAGTCTGTAAGTAATCTACCCAGCTCTGATCAGAAGTTAACACGGGTTCCTGGAGCAGATCCTGCGGTCGGGCCTGTACCTGCAGCGTCTGTCCGATGCGTTTGAGCGGAGCAGCTTTGACTGGAGGGAGGAGACTCGCCAGCGACGTCACTCGAGACAGAGGCTTCACACGCTTGCTGCTGGGCTCCTGAAGATCACAAACACACACCAGGTGAACACAAACACCTGCAGCTCGCCTGAGGCTTCAGCGAAAATCTCCCTGCAGCGTAATGTGATGCATACGCAACTAAGACTGTGATTAAAAGGTTTTGCCTTACCAGTCATAGATGTCTCTGATTCAGTAGTTGCCTCTAGCTATCTAAACTCTTGATTTACAATCCAGCTCGAGTGGGCCAATGGATGTTGCATTGTTAAATTATTTTACAGCAGAATTCTGCACTACACTTAGTCACACCCTAAAAAGTTACGGAAGAGATTTGAATTCTTTTCCACTGAACTGACCCTAAAAGTGGAACTTTTATCATTACATTGAATTACGTTTTAAGTCTAAAAAAAACAAGAATGTGCTACATATACTGTATATACTACTCTACTGTATATGTTGTAATGTGCACTAGCTAGGACCCTGCTGAGCTGATATAGTCTATAAACATCCATATAACCTAAATCTGTTGTGGGCCGTGATGCAAACTGGTGGTTTTGCCATACTGTAGAGTATAAAACAAGGAAATTAAAAAAATAGTCAAACAACCTACTTTATAATATTGGGACCATTATAACAAATATTTGATTCTTCTCCATGTGATTCTTGCTGTGCATAAATGTACTCAGAAATGTTATTTAGAAATGTATAATTGGCCGAATAATTTGTAGTTTTAGTCCGGTGTCCATTAATCTCAGCTAGATTGTAAGTAATGGACTAGACAGCTAGACAATTATCAAGATTCAGGACTGAAATGAGGCTGCGCATGCAAACATGAAGACAAGCACACTGTTATCATATCAAAGCTTTCAATGTCTGTTCATCTGCACAATCAGCAGTGAGCCTTCTCATATCTGTGTAGGACAGTCATGCTGGAGTACACCACACACACACACACACACACACACACACACACACACACACACACACCCCACACACAGCACACCCCCCCCCCCCCCCCCCCTCACACACACACACACACACACACACACACACACACACACACACACAGACCCCCCCCACACAGACACACACACACACACACAGAGACCCCCCCACACAGACACACACACACACACACTTACACACGAGAACCTTGAGAATAAAAGGTGTTTCATGTGCAAAATGAAAATGTATGTACAATTTTGCTGTCAGATGTGGCCAAAGAAAGTTTCTATCAACATTCTGAAGACATTTCTGTCCCTAAAGTTAAACTATAATGAACTAAACCCACAGAGACACTTGTAGGTCTCATGCTAGGTATTATACACTATTATGTGAAAAAAGCAGCCTGAATGTATAATACACTGCACATAAATAACAAAATTGCAGAAGCTGAGAGTTGGAGATGTGGATGAGCTCCTCTGATGAGCTCTAATAGGATTCTGCCTTATTTGACCAGATGCATAATTGTAGATATGGCTACTGGCCAAACGTTCTGTACATCGCTGCATTATAATATGATTGCTCAATATTTGCTTATGTAGGTCTGAATGTGCCTCCCAGATATGTGGCCTGATTCGTCCGGGATCAATGGATATGTATCATGCTTCATTGAGGGATTTCACTGGCACATAAAACTGCGCTAAACTACAACCGGATTCTTTTCAGATGTTTAGATAAAGACTGGAAAATAAAATGGAGAACAAAAAAAGACTCATTTAAGACTAACATAAGGCCCTGTGAAATTTGTTTAATTTTGTCTTACTTTTTTATTTTCTCTTAAATTATGTGTTTTCCGTTGCAGAAAGCATGTCTAATCAACTGAATTCATAGAATTGTATTAATTAATTCAATTTAGGTTCCAGAGTACAGATTAAATCTGTTTTATAATAAACTGTATTTTATTTTTCCAAAAGTTTCTGTTGTATTTTACAAAATCATTTCTTCTCAAACGCTCATTTACTGAGACCCACAGACTTCATAGTTAAATACCAGTCTTTTTATATTGTATTGATCACAGACATTAGTCCATATTGTGATTTGAACTTAATTAAATGTACAGCTCTACTTTTGATATATTAATCCAAAATGTACTAAATCCCATGACATTCTGCATTATAGTAAAGTCTGA
The DNA here is from genome assembly GCA_023376895.1 of Aspiorhynchus laticeps. Lineage (NCBI taxonomy): Eukaryota > Metazoa > Chordata > Actinopteri > Cypriniformes > Cyprinidae > Aspiorhynchus > Aspiorhynchus laticeps. The sequence continues at coordinate 263,761 of JALXFT010002435.1, forward strand.
TTAAATGAGAGGATTCTGCAACTATATGATGATAAGTAGTGTTCAATGCAGTAACAGGACTGTTCACATTACTGCTCGTAAGTAGTAGCATGCAGTGTTGACATCTGACTCATTGCATATGCTTTGAGTCTCTCTCACACCTCCAAACCTATTTCCTGTTTAGCAAATATGGAGGCAAACCCACAGGATTCCCAAAATAGAGCTTACATAACACAAAACACCAAGCTGCCCTGTTGTAGAGCGGTTAAAGGGACAGTGCACCCAAAAATGAAAATTCTGTCATAATTTACTCGTCCTCAAGTAGTTCCAAACCTGCATGAATGTCTTTGTTTTGCCGAACACAAAGGCTGTTTTGGGGCACCATTGACTTCCATAGTAGGAAAAAAAATACTATGATCCAGAACTGCTCTGTTTCCCACCTTAAAGGGATAGTTCACCCAAAAATGAAAATTCTGTCATCATTTACTCACCCTCAAGTAGTTCCAAACCTGTATGCATTTCTTTGTTCTGCTGAACACAAAGGAAGATATTCTGAAGAATGTGGGAAACAGAGCAGTTCTGGGGCACCATTGACTTCCAATCCTACTATGGAAGTCAATGGTGCCCCAAAACAGCCTTGTTACAAACTTTCTTCAAAATATCTTCCTTTGTGTTCAGCAGAACAAACACATTCATACAGGTTTGGAACTACTTGAGGGTGAGTAAATGATGACAGGATTTTCATTTTTGGGTGCACTGTCCCTTTAAGTGAATTCATTGTGCTAAGAGAAGCTGTTAACCAGTCAGTAATTAGACTGATTTAAGTTTTACTAAAAGTGCCTTTTCAGTCAGGCTTTCTGGAAATACACATAACTCAGTTACAGTTCTCCGCTTCAGACGTGATTCGTGTAGTGATTAACAGCGGTTCACTGAGCAAATGAGTCATCTGCAGTGATTCAGTGAGAGTCTGGATGATTCAGAGAAAAGACTCCAATTCAGTCTGATTCACCAATCGTTTAATAAAAAAGTGATAAGTGATCCGATAACTAAAAAGGATGCATTGTGCTGTATATGATTTTGCATTGCATCATCATCATAGCATGTGCCTAAAAAACATAGCACTTCATGCTCAATGACTTTTGTTTTTTTTGTCCAGATTATATCAGCTCTTTGGGCCACAATAGTGGTTTAAACACACTTTGAATAAAAAGCTGACTTCACGCAGTCTAACTCAACAAAGCAAACAACAGGATAGAAAGATAAAACCATCAGTAATCTAGGAGTTTATCAGCCTCACAGCAGTCTTTCAAACACACTTTTCTGATGCATCTGGACAAAAACATTAGCAGTCTGTGAAGAAACGAGGCAGAAAAACCCAGCGCTGACCTCCAGATGCTCAAACCACATCAGAAGCAGCCAAACACCACAAACATCTGCTACACTGAACCTTGATGAAACACAACCAAACCTGCTTCTCGGAGAATAAAGTCACACGAGTCAGGATTCAAACATCAGTCTCGTCCATCAAGTCAATGTGCAGAGCAGATGTGATTATAAATACACTGATTTCAGGATTTTACACAAAGCAGCACAAGTCAGTTTTTTAACAATGTAGGCTATTTGTGACAATACACCACATCAAAATAACTCGCATAAAGCTCAAATGCACACATTTAGAAGCCACAACAGAGCAAAGCAGCAAACTACTGGCTAAGTTTTAGAATAAAAATAAATAATAATTATTTAATAAAAATGCTTGCTCACGAATAATGTACATATTCGTTATTATTATGGTCAGAAGTAGTAGTAGTAATGATAACTAGTGTTATTCCGTGTATTATCGGAGTTAGTCGGCTGTGTTCATCAGCTCTCACCTGCGGCTCGTCCCCGCGGCCGCTCGCGCGTTTGATCAGCAGGTAAACGGGGAAATCCTTCGCCACCATCCTGATCCTGACGCTCCTAACGCGAGGCGACAGACGCACTGCTCTGAAGACTACAGCGGCATCAAACAGAGACACACACACAGAGAGAGAGAGAGAGAGAGAGAGATCTGCGTCTGCTCGCGGGGGCGCGCCGCGTGAGAGTGGACGCGGGGGCGCGCGCGGAGAACAGGATTGCTGAATGTAAACAACTGGCGAGGAGCTCAGATTGGGTTTTATATTCGCCTCAGTGAACGCGAACTGGAAATAATTAGATAAATGTGCGTTTCTTTCTTCAGCATATAGGCCTGTTATTTGAAGTCAAGTCAATAAAGTCAAGTTGTATTTCTTCAGAGGAAAAAACAGTGCTAGTAGGCAATAAAAATAGTGTTAAAGGTTACGTAACTGCATTATTTATAAACCATGTAACTCAGAAATTTCATAAAGTCCAATTATAATGCAGTTTAGATATTACAGCTGTTCTTGAGGCTTCTTGGCTGGTATAGGCCTATTTTTAAAGTGCCCCTATTATGCCTTTTGCGAATATTACCTGTGTGTCGTGTAGCAGTATGTGAACATACACTTTCTGCAAAGTTGTGAAGCCGAAAGTGCACGATATATAAAGTTATTGTCTATTAAATAAAAGAGTCGGCTCGCAATCGCCTAAACGAGTCGTCAGGAATTCGAATCTTATTCCGTTACGGCTGTACGCAGGGCCGCATTAACACCGTAAGGGGCCCCTGGGCTTTACCTCTTGAGGGGCCCTTCATCAACAAGGACTACAGTCTACATTCACTCAATCTTGATAATCACAAAGCGCGAGTCATCAGCCTTTAATTTTGAAGTAATAAATGCCATTAAGTACACATTTGCATAACGCGCTGTACGCAGTAGACCAATCACAAAGGACTGCGCCATCTGACCAATCACAGCAGCGAGGGCTCACGGGGAGGAGGGGCTTAGAGACTGATTCTTTGAACTCCATGCCCAAGAGGGTGTGCTGGAAAATAATGGTGGCCACACAAAATATTGACACTTTGGGCCCAATTTGGACATTTTCACTTCGGGGTGTACTCACTTTTGTGGTCAGCGGTTTAGACATTAATGGCTGTGTGTTGAGTTATTTTGAGGAGACGGCAAATTTACACTGTTATACAAGCTGTACAAACTACTTTACATTGTAGCAAAGTGACATTTCTTCAGTGTTCTCACATGAAAAGATATAATACAATATTTACATAAATGTGAGGGGTGTACTCACTTCTGTGAGATACTGTATTTAGGGGTCTGTGGATGTTTGACACCCCTGTTGGAGTGAGCAGCAGCAGGAAACGCGGTCCAGTTTGGCAGGTTTTGCTCTGTCCCGGCTGAGCGGTTCCTGTGATTGTGCTGCTATCAGGCGTGGGGAAGTGTAGTGACCGCTCAGATCAACGCCAGCCAAAACACTGACGGTAAACAAACAGTCGCCTCAACGAGGTGCCACTCAAATAACCCCAAACCGCTCCTGAGTGGTGCTGGTGACCTCTGCACATGTGAGATTCACGGGTCACCTACAGTTTTCACACAAGACTGAACATATATGGCTTCTGTGGCCACGACAGTCATTAAAGAAGTGACCCAGTTCTCGCAGACCTCAGACAAAACCACAGGCTGAGGGTTTAATATTTTAGTACTTATACTTCCAGAGATGAGTCTTATTAAAATTTTCATAAAGGAAATGTCTAAAGCATGCTGACAGGAAATGTAAGGATCATAAAGGCATGGGCAGCTTTTGCCATCATCCTTCTGACTGTCATTGCATTGAAAAGATTCTGTCTAAACCACTGATACAGAAATCACATATTGTCATTTCCTGCAGAAACAATCATCTATTGTTCATAATTGTTGCTGTTGAATTTCATGAGTGAGTAGGTGTTATTAAAGGGATAGTTACTCCCCTTCATGTCGTTCCAAACCTGGATGAGTTTCTTTGTTCTGACCCTTTTTCTGTTAGTAAACATTGGGAGGTTTTCTGTGGGCGGGGCTTAGCTGGAGGCAGAAAGAGTCCACTGACCGCTTCACTAACACTAGCTATGAAGTCTGTTAGCTTGTTTTTTTAACAATGGCTGTAGAAAATCCAATTTTACCTGCACATATAAGGTCACTCACTGTGCAGGACCATGACTGTTATTTAAATAAGTTAACTTTAACGGACAAAATCAGATTGGCCAACCCTACGCTCATGGATGGACGATCTGACAGGATTACCTCCGGTTGAGTGACTATAGAGAAACCTAACGTGTAGTAAAGAGAAACTCACCTGTGTCTATGTAGTCATGAAGATGTATATACGTATATATTTCAATTTCAGCAGGCAACTATTTTTACAGCTAACGTTGAGACGTGAGAGTGAACTAAAACAAAAAGTAAGTTAAACATTCAATGTGATGGATATCACATTGAATGTTTACATGATAAAACATGTATAACCTGATGGATGTGATGGATATCACATTGGGATATCCATGGATATCTTCAATGTGATGGATATCACATTGAATGTTTACATGATAAAACATGTATAACCTGAATGCACTGTAAGTCGCTTTGGATAAAAGCGTCTGCTAAATGCATAAATGTAAATGGATATATTATTTAAAGATGTATGTATCATGTAATGGCCAAAGTTATTTTAAAATATATACATCCTGTAAATTATGTAAGTTAATTTTACAATAATTTACATACAGTACATTTAAAAAGAAGATGTGAATAGTTTCTAGAAATAAAAATTCCAGAAATTAATTTTGATCTTTCTGTATTTGATTATTCTTTCTTACTAAGTTCTTAGAAAGTCCAGCCACTATCAATCACAACAATGTATATTACAGATGATTAAGCATATAAATCGTCAGTTTGTTGTTTTACACACATGCACACAGACGTTATTTCATAGTTGTGAGATGCATAAGAAATCCTTAGACACGTAACACAAACCATAATCCATAACAACAAAAGACAATACTTTATTGAACCTTTTCTGATAAGAAGTGTGCGCTGCAAACGCGAGCATTTTTGATGATCATTTCTGTCCAGTCTGCTCATTTTATAGCGTTTAACTACAGCTGTCGTCAGTTTTTTGGATGGCAGTGGCAGCAGGTATGTGATAAAATTTCAAATTGGAGCCTGTACTACGTCGATTCTTGCATCCAACATCACAACAAGATGATATTTTAAGCTCCTTATGTAGCCAAATCTGCACTGGTTTGAATGGGCCGCCTCCAGTTTTCCTTTTGTTTTGCCTCCAGCTAGCGTTGTGACGTAATCGTGACGTTGGCGCAAAAAGGGTCTATTCTCTAGAACAGTGCTTCCCAAACCTGTCCTGGAGGACCCCCTGTCCTGCACATTTTGTATGTCTCCCTAATCAGACACACCCAATTTAGCTCTTGCAGTCTCTACTAATGAGCTGATGAGTGGAATCAGGTGTGTTAGATAAGGGAGACATGCAAAAGGTGCAGGGCAGGGGGGTCTCCAGGACAGGTTTGGGGAGCACTGCTCTAGAATGTTAATAACCAAAATTTTTTGGATCCCATTGACTTCCATAGTGTTTTTTTATTTGAAACAGTTAACAACATTCCTCGAAATATCTTCTTTCTTTGTGTTCCACACAACAAAGAAAGCCATACAGGTTTGGAACGACATGAAGGGGTGTAAATGATTCAATATTAATTTCCATTTGTGGCTGAACAGGTTAAAAGGTTTGTATTGACATGCTGTGGTTTGAGAGAGAATGTGTTATGTATTCAGTGCTAAACTAACTAGATCTGATTTCATTCAGAAATGAGCAGGACTGTTAAACTCAGAACTCAGATTCATGATGAAACTCAAACACAAAAGCTTTACTGAGCTTTTTAGGCCAAAACTAACATTTTGTAGCAGATTTTGTGTGAGGATCACATTTATGGTGCATTAAAATGCTAAGTAGGCAGCTCAGCAGGGTTTGAAACAGAGCTAAGTATTCTTCATCAAAGACAAGAAAAAGCACAAACCACAGTGATTCAATTGCTAATCAGTAATAATCTAATCACACTCAGGCAAAAGTAGAAAAAATCAATGAGTCTAACTGACAAAGTGATGAAATCTTAGCCAAATCTTATGTAGACACCATGCAATTTCTCACAAAAAAGTAATGTAATCAAGTGTGCTATTAGTATTCATCTTTAAATGAAAAAAAAATAAATAAATAAGAAAATACTACTTGGTCTTTCTACTTAAAAATGTCACGTTTAATTCTGTGCAACTTGCTGTGTCTGTACTTTGTTAGAGTATTTTTTATTTTGGAAAGCTTTTACTTCAATACGTTATAAAGCATACTATTATACTTATTACTGCATTTATCATAAAAATATTCATAAAAACAAATGAAGACTTCAGATGCTAAAACGTTTAAGTCTGACTGAGATTTTTCTTTTAAAAGACTTCACTGTAAAAAAAATTATGTAAAATTTATAATTGCCAGAATTTTACCATTAAAAATACGGTAGCAACGTTTTAGGTTTTACGGTTTTAACTTAAATTTACAGTTAAATACCGTAATTTCATTAACTGATATAATGTTAATATACCAACCTATTAAATTACATGTATATATAAAATTACATGTAATGGCCAATACAGTTTTTCAACGTATATAGTAGGAGAACTTACCGTTAACCATTTAACAGGTATTTACTGTGGCATTTTTACAGTCTTTTACTGTTAAATTCATGGTCATTTTTACAGTGTAGGTTCAGTAATTTCACTTTAATGGCAATGAAAAGGCTATTAGTCAGTTATTCAAATGCCTTATTTTCAAAAATGTCTAATGTTATTTTCATAGAAACTGATAAAAATGGTAATTTAAAAGAAAAAATCTCGGATGGACTTAGAGGTTTTTGCATCTGAAGTCTTCATATCATTCCTTGTTATTTTGAACTGATGAAACCAGATCCAGTTCCAATGAACCTGTTGAATCGGTTCACAAATCGCCCAATGCATTTGCAATCTGACTAATCCACACCTCCATGATCTGTTCAAAATGAGCCAAGAACTGTGATATTGTCTATGCTTGAATGGTACAAACATCTAACTATCACCACTAACTAAAGAAAGTCAATTTTAGTGTTGATTTCTGTAAATGAATATCAACTGTAACATGCAGTAAAAGTGCAATGTTAAAAGTCAATAAAAATGCTTGAATGTGGACACTTTTTACTTGAAATACTTTTAAAAATATATATATATTTTTTTTTTTACTTTTATTCCAACTCTATTTCACTACCAATTCGTACATATTTTACGAGGTGGCTAATTCGTACGATTTTGTACGATTTGTCTAGACCCCAGTGACGGATAGATTTAGGGGCGGGTCATTCGTACGAATTCATACAAATTGGGGAGCTCATAAAAAACATACGATTTAGCAAAAATCATACAAATTTGTACAAGTGAGGTCATACGAATTAACCACCTCATAAAATATGTACGAATTGCCATGAGATTGAGGTGGTTTATTCAAGTAAAATTGAAAATGAGTACTTTAACTGGAATCATATTTTATGGTATGTGCACATTTACTCAAGTACTTGATGAGTGTACTTCGTCCACTACTGACGTCCCACAGAACAACAGGCCCAATATAGACAAAATATCATGACATAGGACTTCAAGAGAAATCTTCATGGTCTTTCAAGTGGTTTCTGTTCCTCCATGTGTTTCACTGACTCCATGAACTTCCTGAGTTTACTATAACAGCGGTTCACACGTCAGGGTGTGATGAATGAGTAAAGTTTCTTCCAGCAAACTCCACAGACTGATCCTGACACAGTGACTCACAATGACAATATCACAACACACAGTCACCGGACAGTTGTCATCACTCTGTTATTGTGCTTCATCGGATAAAGTAAACCATCCTGCTCTATTTCCAATGTGTTTTCTGGCATAGCCGATGACGCAGATGACCGTAAAACACCTATTTCATATAGGGGTGGTTTGTCAGACAGAGATTAAGCCTAGTGGTCCTAGACTAAAATGGCCCTTCAAACCAGATTAACAGAAACCTGCTTTTTCTCTCATGGTTTTAAGTAGTCTTAGACTTAGTCTAGTCCAGAGTTTAATAGGCTGATTTCCTGGAAGAAGTCTAGAGCTACTTCAGGATTAAATTGGAGGCAAGTTTAACTTCAGATTAACATTGTGTTTCCAGTCTTCTTTAGTCTTCTAGGGTTCAAGAACCTTAATTTTGCCCATTATAAGATTTGATGCCAATCTATCTGAACAAGATAACCTCTGGCAGAAAAACAGGCCTACAACATTAAACATCCAGCGGTATATTTGGTGGTACACATGAACACGCGATGAGTTTAACAACACTCGCAGCACGGATTACAGTTCATATCCGCACCGGAGTGAGCGTGTTTCCAGTTTTTATGGACTCATTAACGTCTGTAAATGAAGAAATTTAAATGTAAATTAGTAGTGAAATTTCACAGTTGTACTATAAAATAAACTGGTTATTTAAATGCTTAATTTCTGCCATATTAAACTTATAATTAAGATTAAGTTTATAGTAATGTCAATTGTTTTTTATCTCAAATATTTTGGTGGGTCTTGAAATAGATTATACAAGTCTAGGTGGGTCTTGGAATGGAAAAGTTTGGGAACCCCTGCTTTAGACAATACAGTGTAGGCAGATTCATAACATTATCTGTTGATTGAAACTCTTTAATTATTGTCCTGTTGGTGGAAATGGAAATGTTCAGTGTTTTAGCTATTTTCTTATTTATTTATTTTCTTACTTTCAATTTTCTGCTATTTTCCTGACTTCATATATTGTGAAGGTCAACAATCTGTTGCTACACAATCAGAACTATATTGTTTGGTTTTTCTTCTCTCTCTACATACATACATACATACATACATATACATACACATACATACATATACATACATATACATACACACACACACACACACACACACACACACACACACACACACACACACACACACAGTATAAATGCCTAGTTCTGTCATGAAAGTCTAGATGGCGCAGGCTGATGGGTTCTTAATGTAACTGATGATATTCACACTTGGCACAAGCTGATGAAATTAAATCATGAAATCATGTGCCATGAAATCATTACAAACATTTAATTTTCTTTTATGCCACAGCTGATGTGTGCAGTTTATTTTGCTTGCTTTAAAAAAGTTTCCTCTTGTTCAGTAAAGCTTTTTTTCTGCCATTGTTTTCCTTAGATTTGCTTCTCAGTTCCATAAAATTTTAAGCTTTTCTTGGTTCATTCCATGTTTGATAGGCAACCTCTGCCATGCTAATTCATATCAGCAGTTGGTTTTAAATTAATACTAGTATTTATTTTAGTTCAGGACTCCATAGTCTAGGTGTTAGTAATCTGTACTTAATCTGTGTTTCAGAAAGCCATATATTAAGACACGATTAGCTATTCTAGATTAAGGCCAACTCCTGGTTTAATTTAAACCCATCTCGCGCTCCTATCTCTGATATTCTGTTCTCTACATATGGCTTGTGTCCCTAATTCAATGTCTATAGGATTTTTCACACATTTTATTGTCCAACAAGTGAAAATCATGAATCTGATGATTTACTGGTGCTCAAAAAGTATAATTGGAGATATGATTTAGACAAATAGTGCAGGGCGAGTAATGAAATCCTAATACTCCGGATTAAAGGATATATGCTGTTATATTTCAGTTTAGTTTTTGTTTGACAGAGACAGTATTTCAAATTCAAGTAAGTTTTATTGAGCCTCATATAAAACCATGATACCACATAAGTAGGTAATCAATGAAAAGACACATGATGTAACTTCTTCATAAAACATCATGCACTTTATAATCTGTGTATTGTTTTCATCTGATCAAACGGCAAGCTATCATCGCTCCATACCTGTTTCATGAAAGACCCTGTAAAGATGACCACAACCTGATGAAGACAGTGTTACAAACCTCTGAACATGAACATGGCCAAACATCTTTGATGTGAAAGACCGAAAAGCTCTGCTGCTCACTGTGCAAAAAGCCCTGGCCTTTAATCTGAACCTAATTGGAAATCTTTAAAAATGATATACATGCATTCAATTTGCTCTTGATCTACAATTTCCAACATGCGGGATGTAAATTATGCATATATGTAAAAAAAAAACACCCCAAAAAAAATCATCAACAGGAATTAAAATTAAAATTCTTTTGGATTTAGAATGAGTTTAATAGCGACAGGTGGAAGAGCATAATTTCCTGTGACATTTTACTGATGGACCATTGTGCAGAAAAATAGATCACGAAGGAAATGGACAGGAAGATAACATCTCAACTGAGCTAAATCCTATAGAAACCAGTGGCGCCGAGGGAATCAGAGACTGGGACATGATTATTGGAATGTTTTTGAGAAAGTAGGGCACAGTTGGGTGTCAGAGGAGATCAACATTTGTTGAAAGGTTTCGGCTTTGTAGTGCCCTCCAAAGGGTGCAGTAAATGTCACTTCTGGAGTAGTGTGCATTCACCTGTGGAGTTTCTCAATCTAGGTCAGCAGATATTACATTTGCGTCACTTTTAACCTCTTGTCAACCATGGGCCAGAGTTTTTGTTGCTCGACAATGAATTTAAACACACATAACAAAATACCTTGTGTTTCAGATCACCAGAGATGGTGGTGAAAGCACTAGTGAAAACACCTTTGCATTCCTGTTTTGATGTGGAATGAATAAAACTGACAACTTTTGTACCCTTTTTTTCTAGAAGTCTACAGGTTACTAGTGTGTAGGTACAATTTTTTTTTTTGTGTTATCAACATTTTTTTATTTTTCATACATAACATCACATAACATCCAAAAAATAACACTCTATCTCAAAGTCCAGTCAAAAGGGAGGGAGAGAGGGAAGGACAAGAAAAACACAAAAGTCACTCCTCCATACAATCACGTATATCAAAAAGAAAGCACTGCCAAGCATCAATGGTCGAAGGCTTGGCCCCATTGATTCGTGCTGTTGTACATTCACACGTCACTATTTGCAGGAGGCTATGGATCCACTATGTTTTTCCACACATGTGTGGTGTAAACCAGTTCTGTATTGTCTTCTTCGCAGCTGTAAAACCAGCAAACAACATTCTCTTTTGCATTGAACTTATATATCATAAGTTGAACTTATATATCAGCAAGCCAATCAATTTGCAGTAATGATGACAAAACCAGGTTTACATGTGTCCATAGACCAATAACGATAGGACACTCCCAAAACATATGCAGAAAAGTGCCTGATGATGTAGTGTTACATATATGGCAGCTCAAATTTGACTGTAGTTTCATTTTAAATCTTTTGTAAGGAGTTATGTATGCTCTATGAATGACTTTGAAGTGAATAAAACGACGAGCCAGATTTTTAGATGTTAAACTGAGATTAGACCACATTCTCTCCCAGTCGACAGATAAATTAAGGTCAGATAATTCCCTATTCCAAATAGTTTTAATAGAAAGAGGTTTTGTAATGCAATCAATAATCTTATTATATATTAAGGAAACCGATGGCTGACCAGCAGATGGTGCAATCCAGTCCCGCATAGGATGAGAGGAAATGGAAGAAGACCAAGGAACGCCATACGCTTTGAGAGCAGAACGTAATTGAAGAAAAACAAAATATGTGGAAGCTGGTAGACAAAATTTGGTTCTTAATGTCTGAAATGAACATAGGCCCTGGTTATCATACATATCACCGCACGTGTTCACACCCAAAGAAGACCAAGAGGGTTGGACAAATGGACGATTTCCGCATACAAAATTAAAATTGTGCCATAAAGGTGTACTGTTACAGAATTTGAAGGGTCCACCTATCCAACGTTCAACCGTTTTCCAGATTTTAATATTTTCCAGATTTTAATAGAGTTGGCCACAACCGGACCAAATTTATAATTATCCCCTTTTTTATTCCTGTGCCAGTAAATAAAATATCTTGGAGTCTATTTGGTTTAACCTTGTCAGCTTCAATCACTCTCCATGAAGGTACAATCATTTTAAGATATATTTGATATTTAACTGGCACTAGTTCCCCTGATGGACAAGCCAGAAGAGATTGTTCTATGTTTCCTCCTTCCTTTGTGACAGCTTTCTCTTGTTTGTCTCAAAGCAAACGGGAGCCTCTGTTAAGGTGTAAACAGGAAGAGCAGGCGAGTCTACTGGATTATTAACCGTTCTGAGGTGGTTCAGTATCATATAACCCTGCAGTTCGACTCTGTAGGCCATCTGTAGGGTGTCCTCCAGAATAGATCTAAAGGTTTATTGGATTTAAAGGGCTAGTCACATAATGGCAGTTAATTTAAGTCTTCCGTTGAAGCAGGTTAGCACTGTGCTGGGTTCCTGAACCACCTGTACTGAAATAGCAGTCAATACAGACTATCAACAATCATTTTTGTCCAGATTGGAAACATTGGAGGCTAAAAATTAAACTACCTATTTATGTAATGTGGGAAATAAAGATTAATAACTGGATTCATTGCTTCTAAACCTTGGGGTGAGCTTACAGAAATCTTAAAAAAAAAAATTAGTAACACTTTAGATTAGGGAACACTATTCAATATTAATATAAAGTTGCTTATTAGCATGCATATTACTGGCATACTGGTTGTTTATTAGTAGTTTTAAAGCACATATCAAAGCCTTATTCTTCATGACCATATTCTAGATCCCTTAACCCTACCCTGTACCTAAACATAACTACCACAATGACTTTTAGTTAATAGTGAATATGTGTTCCCTAATCTAAAGTGTTACCAATCTTAATAATAATATTAATTAAGATAACAGATACTTTTACCTCTTATGTGGCTATTTGCACATCATTCTCATAGTTCTGTATATTTCAGTGAAATAGCAGACAATTATTTACAATAGCTATTGTGATAAAAGGGGGGTAGGGCACATAAAGAGAGGGCCCAAGACAGAACCCTGGGGGACTCATCTCAATACTAGCCTGCTTTTCCTCAGACTCTCCTCTTTTTTTCAGTATTTAAGTTATTTAGGTTGTAGGCATTATACCAGTGACACAAACTAAATTCAGGACTCAAAAGCAACAAAAGCATACAACAAAACATGTCATAAAAAGGGGCTGTCATGCCCCAAATAGCCAAAATGTAAGTTTCGTTCCATAGAAAATCTTTCCAGAATATCTTTCCCCATTTCATTCACACTATTTTTCAAAATGCCCAATGTCCAAAATTAACTACATCAATGACCCCCGATCTACCCAAATGCGTCTATTTTCACACAAATCATTCATGATCCAGCTTCACCTACAGAAGAAGTGAGTATAAGGTTTTCTTTTTAATCTTTGCAAATCGCCTTTCTTAATGTGCTAGTTAGCAAGTTCCATGGCTAAAGTTTACAGTCTCTCAGAGAATGGCTCGTCACCCCACAGAAGAGAGGGGCGGGGTGAGCAGAGCTCATTGGCATTTAAAGGGACATGCACCCTGTGAACAGAGCTGTTTTTGATGAGGTAAAAAGGGTGTTGTTTTACACAACCATTGAGCAATTTTAACCAATGTATGTTATAGACTTTTCATGAAGACCCTAAACTAATCATACAAACTTGTGGAAAATGGGCAACCGATGACCCCTTTAAGGAATAATTATTATTAATAATTATTATTAGAATTATAAATAGTCTGTGTAAATAAAGAAGCCTTTGATATCTAAACAAGAAATCCCATCCAACCCAAGCAAAATTAAGCTTTTTCACCTGCAAAAACAGTAGGCGCTTGATTAAAATCGAAATCAGCTGACATATCTAAACATATGTTTTCTTGTCAACATATGTTCTTTTGTATCTTTAATAAGCAAAAACGACAGCAAAAAAGCCACCTGTGTGCAATTTAGCAGGAGGAACTACATACATTGTGTTCTTTTGCTTTATGGTGAGCTGGAGATGTGAACTCAAACCGGCTGACGAACTGAAATTGCTAGTGACATGATTAGCAAAACTGTGGCTAAATGAATGCACAAACAAGGTCAGGGACAAGACTGAGAAAACTAAAACACTTTCTTTTTAAAATAAATGTCTTGACTACATGTTGAAATGTTTTTTTGAGCACAGGAGCGAGTGTATGCGTCAGACTCTATTCTTACAGCACTATTACCCAGTTGAGATAAGCGCCCATGGTGAGCCATATCAATACATGTGGCGAAACCACCCCAGTGGCCCTTGATAGTGATCAATATATTGTTTTCCACACCAAAGGAACCGCAAGTGGCTGCACAATAAACAATAGCGGTAGCAGTGAAGCAGTGACCGCAGGCTCTTTCAATATCGGCCAAGCTATTGTGTAGCACTGGCAGATTCTGGCTCAGCTTAACACATGTCAGGCAGGCACGTGGCTCAGTCTCCCCGGTCACTGAGAGTCCAGACAAACCTGAGCGAGATCTGAATGAAAATCTGCTTCGACATGCAGACACCCCTCAGTCTCAGTGTCGGGACATAGAGTATACAGTATATCATAACAGAATAACAATTACCAAATCATGCACAATTTAGAACGCATGTGCATGCTTAAGGCAAAGTGAGGCAGTGCAAAGGCATTATGAAGCTCAAGAGTTATTTTTAGTAAAAAGATGAGCAATAACAGAATGGATATAGTTAAATATTGCAAAATTGAAAAAACAAAAAAACAATACAATGCAATCACAGGCAGATTATTCACCACACCAATGTTATGTTACCGTCAACTATCTTAAAGACATATCAAATAGTTTTTTGTGATATATTTGAAATATAAATTAAACATTTTATTATTAAAATAGGCTATTGGCTATGTTTTGGCAATGTTCTGTCCAATACTGATCCACTTGAACAGTATTGCTGCTGTGAGTTAGGGATGGCTGACGCAAAACTAATGTTTCGACACGGTGTCGAGATCCCGAAGCGCAGATGTTTCAAAACCCCTGCTCCGAAGCGTGATTCGAAACACCCATGTCACGTGACTATGGTGATTTGAAGCACCGGGGCGTGTCACAAGTGTTTCGAGACGTGCATACCTGCCGATTCTGCGTTTGATTGACAGGGTCGGAAACAAATCACACAATTGCACATCTGTCTCAACCTAACTCCCACAAAGTTAACGCATCTTCACTTCGTGGGTTTTTCTGAGGCTGGAGAAATTCTATGTAAAAAAAGAAGTAGGCTAAGTCCATCAACAGCAGAACAATTCATATTTAAAAATAAAAAAAAAATTATATATATAAAAAAAGTAAGACATTGTGGCTTGATGTATTTTATTGTCTATTTTTCATTACCAAAATAACACTTATTTATTCACAAAGAGTTAATTCAGACGTCAGACCGATGTTTCAACACTTTACAAGAACAGAATAAAAACACATTTTAATTGTTTATTATAATTTTGTGAAAATGACTTCACCCAGGATTCGACCCCAAGGAGTCAGAATTCCAGTCAAGCACACTAACCACTCCCCCAAATCACTTGGTGGATCCAACTAACACAGCATACGTTATAATTCGTCAATTCGCTCAACTGTTTCTTTGTCGACGCTGTTTCAGAGCAATACTTGAAAATGACCACTAGGTGTCACCGTAGAGACGGGTGTCGAGATGTTTCGAAGCCTCGACACATTTGCTTCGACTGCTTCAGTGTTTCACGAAGCCTCGCTCTGCCCACCACTACTGTGAGTATGGATTAAATGCATATAAAGGAACGAAAACAACAAACTCTTTACATCTCTCGGAAAGATACAGTGCAGAGTTCAAACAGACGATAGAAATTAATGAACAGCCTACGTGATACAGTTTTCGCAACATTTGAATTTTCCGGTGTATGCAGAACACAGCGCAGTGAAGTGGAGAGTTTCTTCTCATTAATAATGCAGACAGAGCATTTTAATAATAAACCGTTGCTCTGAGACCCTCACTGTTATTACAACTCGTGCGCGTCTGTGCTTCAAAACACGCAACGTATGTTTTAAATCCCGGCCTTTTCGATTCGAAAATCGCACTGAGCAATATCGCAATTCGTAGGCTAATTAATCTTTGTATATGGTCCAGCCCTAGGAACTGTGTGTGTGTTGTGTGTGTGTGTCATTTAGCTGCCGCCAAGTGGCTTTGTACGACCCACAGTTTGAAAACCCCTGCCCTAGAAAACCCATGATTTAACTTAAATGCGGGAACAATTTAAGTCATAGTAACGAATTCTTAATTCATGGCCACGAAATCTTTCATTTCCCCCCACACGTTTACCACAGTAAGAGATGCGAAAACAGTGATTAAAAGTGAACAACAATAAAATAAACCTGCGAATCTAGAGGGTGAGACAGTGAGGATTTGGGAAAAGAAACAATAAATATTATTAAATTCGTGACCATCCGGAAAAACAGAGCACAAGCCGCATATGACTTGATTTAAATGTATGCGCTCGGCATGAATCAAAAAGCATGGTCGCGATGTAACATTTGCCTGCTAACCAATTATTTCTCTTATTAACAAAGCTTTGTACCTCACTTGTGTCATAATACTCACATTAAAATGTTTCAAATGGGTAACAGTGTGTTTGTAGCAACGCCGGTGGTTCTGGAAGCGGATCACCGTGCGTCACAGCCCCACGCGCCGTACTTGCGTTTGGGATCATTTTATTTTAAATCCCGATAATGTCAATTGCAAACATTGCTATGATGTTTTAAAAATAAAAAAACGAGCACCATGAAACCATTTAAAAAGGCGCATTCAGCGGTCTCCGTGACAGGATATGAAACAGCACACAAAGTATAACGATCCCGTGCGTAACTACAGCGCGCTCTCTTCCTTATCAAATGATCATAATCACATCTATTCATTTTACGATCCTGCCACCAGCCTTTTATTCAGACTAAAAACCCTTTTCATTCGGGTGAGGAAGCTGGCGTTTTGAGTGGCATTTGCACATCCTGTCATGCCGGTGACTATATGACACTGCAATAGACGCATTTTGCAGTAGTTAAGGTTAACGATTAATCGATTAATTGATCGTTAATTTAAACGACGATCGATTATGGAAATTATTGAAAATTGACATCCCTAGTATGTATGTGTGACCCTGGCTGTGAAACCATTTTAGAATAAAATTCAAGTGGTAGTTGAAGGGGAATGTTAAAAAAATATTGAAAAATTACTAAATTGCAAACAAATAAAAAATGAATAAAAACTGAAGTCCATGTTTTCTATTAGTGTTATGACTCATCCCACCAACTGTTACAACCCACCTTGATAGTGGTTAATTTACAGTTTAAAGATTCACTTAAAAAATACATTTAATGTGTAGCAGATAAAAGCAGGAACATTATATCCAATTTGTTTTCAGTTTTCATTTATTTAAAATTATTTAAATTATAATTTATTTATTTAAAGTAATGATTTTTTTTAAAAATGGTTTTAGATTTAGTTAGCGATTACAACCCTGCTTGTAAGACTGCCAAACCCTTTTTGTTTTGACTTCCTTTGTGGGGGTCCAAGCTTTAATAGGTGGGCCAGATTCCATAATTCACATTAGAAACTGTCAGTGGATTGGAGTGATGAATTGTAAAAGTATGAATAATACTAATTTTAAGGCTTGAGTCACATGTACGGTAAGGGAGGTGCACCCAAACATGAAAACAATGGCCAGCCAATATCAGAATTTCCCACTCTGGCATCACAACACATCCGTAACAAACCCACCTTCCCAGAATAACCCACTCAGAGCTGTCAAGAGAGTCTACCGCACTGAAAACCAGCTCCTTTTGTTCAGAGCTCATGCTTCGGTGCTTGAAAGGCAGTCTGGGATAGAAAAAAAAAAAGCCTCAAAGCAGATTCCAGGAGTGTTTGGACTCGCTCGCGATACACTTAAAAACAACCGCAAGCTGAAGATATGGAATTTGTCATTACTGGAGCTGTTCGCCTGACATCCCCTCTCAAACGCATTGCATTCTGGGTAGTCTCGGTGATGTCTGCAGATATAAACCCATCAGACTCTTTAACTATAAAAGCACAGGAGAGCTGCAATTATGTCCAATTCAGCTGGAATAACTGTTATTACTTTCATACAGTGCTTTGATCTCTGCACAAACCTCAAAGCCTCCAGCTCTGAAATCAATTAAATAGACGCTGCATCGCAAAAAATTGGATGCGTCATTAGAAATATGTGAACATTTGCATTTGTTATAAAGCAAAATGCGGATGTTTTGACAGATGGAGCTCAGAGAAACATGATCTATAAAATGTTAAGATGTACTCTTTATGTGCATCATGTAAATTATGTTACATTGATTCTTGAACAGTTTGCAACACTTTTTTTGTGCCTAAAGCACATTCAGTTTTATCTGAAAGGAAACAAGAAGTTTTATTACATCTGTTGTTGTCTGTATCACTCCAGCTCAGAAATGAAATGTCAAGTCACTGGCGCTAAACGTTTAATGCTTTATCATTTTTAAAAATGACATACCACCTAGACCCTACCCTATGCTATCTGATAGCGTTAACAAAAGCAAATGTGCTGTCAAAATGCATTTGCTAAAACACCCATGTAATTTTATCTTGCTTTTATGTATCTTTGAGCTCTTTTATCATGACTCATATTTCATGGGACTTGTACCTGAGTGCTCCTCAAGTGCACTACTGTACCAGGTGAGCTACCGAGCAAGTTTACACATGGAGCTAGATAAAAATCTTCACAAACCACACATTCGGTAAAAGCGTTTTGAGGATATAACATAGTATTGTGCAAGGAACTGCTTAAAAATTAGTCTCTATTAATTTATAATCTGCTCCTGTTACTATAATTTCTGTCATGACAACTCTCGGAGGGATTGGCATCGTAATGTACATGGCAATGTTAATGTGTTTGGTATTGGCGGAATAGATCTGCTACTGCTATCGCAGAGCAAGTACCGAGATTTGCTACTGCCAATACATCCACAACATGGAAATAATGCTGCTGCACATTAGGGCTGGGCGATATGGCCAAAAAAAATGATCACGATCATTTTTTTCATATCAGTCGATATCGATAATTAGCACGATAAATGTCAAATCTTTATTTCTTTCAAGTTTAAACCCAGAATTTTGCTCCAAAGTGAAAGTTGTAGAAACCAGACCATTAATTTTCCTTAAAATAAATATCTAACTAGAAAAATTAATTTCTTAGTTTCTGCATGGTCTAATGAGTGATATTGTTTCAAATCAAGAAACAGGTTTGGGTTGCCTGATAATATTAATAATAATAATATCACTTTTTTGTCTCTTAGAAATGCACATTTGATAGTAGCTTGAGTTTGGATGCAGAGGTACATTTTTGTTAATTTTTAAAATCAGTAACATAAGTAAAAATTGTAGCAGTTTCAGTTATATAGGGTTATATTTATTCTGATCAAGTTTTTTTATTAAGCATTGGGCTCCCATAGTAGCATACATTTAAATCATGATAAACACAATTAAAACCACACATATAACACCTCAATACCATGGTAAAAATATAACTATATGGTTTTTAGGTAGCCTATTTGTATGAAAAACAGTAGTCTAAAAACATTCAGTATAAATGCACACATGCCATAGCTTAATCACAAATGCATACATTATAATTATACACCATTACTCCTGTAATAAAATTCAGTGTGAATATCCCACATTTCTGCCACAATACCATGGTGCAGTGAGTGTTACTACAGTAAATCCATGGTAAATGATGGCGATGTGTAGACTGAAAAGCCTTCTGACTGTCTCGTTACACACAGTGTTTCTCCTGTTTGGCTTTAAACTAGTTTAAATCACAGAGTCATGTGTGTTCAAGCGCTTCACACTGGATCTCACAGCGCTGTTTAGTGCTCGCGTGACCGAGTGCATCAGCTCTAGAGAGCTCGCACCGCGCGGCAGTTTGAACTTTGACCCGAGCGGATAAACGCTCCGTGTGGCGTGATTCAAATGAGTCGCGCTGTTTCGTTCCGCTTTTGGCGCATAAACATTATATCAAACATTTATCGAACTCTTCATATCGTTTTATCGAGGAAAATTATATCGCAATAATTATCGTTATCGAATTATCGCCCAGCCCTACTGCACATATAACATATATGAAATAATCCCTATATATAACATACATGAAATTAGCAGATCTATACAGGTGGAGCTGGGGAGGTGGAGGGTTTCTGAAAGGGTTGCACTGCTACTGCTACAGCAAGCACTAGTCAAATATTTGAATGCTGAGCAGCGAGCTCATTGGCTCACAGGAGAGAACCAATCAGCTGTGCCATATGATAATGATATCATTATGTCAGATTGAGGTAGACCTATCGGACTGCACCATCTAGAGTTTCATGGAAACTGCAGTGATTTGTATGGATAGGTATATATTTTGAGTTTTGCAAAAATGTTGCTAGAGGCACGTTTTTACTATGAGCCTATGCTGTCATATTGATATTTCAGCTTTCTGATTTCTATCAAATTATCATCTCTGAGCAAATAAATTCTGATGCTGTAAGATTTGTCAAAAAGTGTTGGCCTACTGTATATTTGCGGTAAAACAGATGGCATTAAAACCGGCATTTAAAGAAAAGTTCAGATAAACGCTGGCTCATGTCAGTTTTATAAGTTCATCTGCACTAAACTATCGGTCTTAAACATGAGAAACGGCTGGACAGTTTCCAGTATGATCATGAGACAGATGTGCCGCCCCATAAAACTCCTGCATAAACCAACCAGAAGAATGATAAGAGAATAATGAAGCATTTTAGAGGAATAAATGGCTCTGAAAGCCAAACCAAAATTCTTCTATGGCATTACTGTGAAACCCCCCTTTTGAAACCTTTATATCTAAGAGTTTAAATGAAGGTAAAGCTCTTGTGTGTATAAACACATCACAACACACTCCTCAAACAGAGGTTTTCAGATGTGCGCTGTCATTTTGAGTCAGAGCAGTTGTATTCCTCTCTGAGCTCTGTAGTCATATCTCGCAGCGGGCACAAAAGCAAAACCATACACTTCTATTAATACCTTTCAATTACTTGCCTTTTATTCCTGTGCATTAGCAAGCCAGGCTGCGGCCTGCAGAAGGCTGACCTTTAAGAAAATGCAAGTAATTTTCCTCTTCACACACACCATTCAGCAACATAAAGAGCTTTTGTAATGCTTTTCATTTCAGTTGCACTGGCTTCCTTTGGCTCATTATCTCAAACAGACCAAAACAGACAACGCCAGAATTAAACTGAAAAGAAATCTCGATGCTCAGATAATACCTCTGAGGAAGCTGCAAGGTTTTCATGTATTATTAAAGTAACAGATGATAGAAGAACTGCTCGTCTAAATCAGTCTGTGGTATTTTGTTCCCCTATTCATGCAATTTTATTATCATCAATATTATCGATATTATGGTGATATCAACATCACCATCACTAAGCTTCATACAGTATTTATTTAAAACATTTTCATATTTTCAATCATATTACTCGTGTCTTTTATATCAGACTAAAACATGAAAATATCTTGAGCTTGTGTTAACCACAGACCTTCTTTTAGGCATTTAGCCAAAAAACAAAAAAAACATTATGAGTACTGTAGGTCTAGACACACATTGATGTAACTTACATTGATGTCCAAGCTGCACAGACTGAGCGAATCCACATCTCTCTTCCTTTGATTCCTCTTCTTCTGTAAAGACACAGATGATGATCAGTTGAGTGCTACATTATCAGTTATCCGAATGATTTAATTATTCTGAAACTGTTACATATAGATGATTATCACACAACAACACAAGATAAAGCTCATAGGTTCACCATGTTGAAATGTCAGAATTGACAGAATTTTAGTAATAACTGGAAATGCAAAAAAATATTTCTAAATGACATCTCACATTGCAACATTTCTGAAGAAATCTATACAATGAGAAAAAAAAACAAAACAAAAAAACTTTGGACCAACTTTAAAAAAAATAAAAAATAGAGATCTCTAAGGCAGATTGAGTTTTATATATATATATATACTGTTGTTGTAGATGGTTAATTAGATATTTGACTGGTCAACCATATGGCCAGCTGTGTTATTGTTTCTCCATAACTGTTTATTCTCCATGACAACTAGCAGCATGTGGAGTGAGTATCTACATCCTGATGCAAGAGTGTGAACAATAGAGCAGGCGAAGGGCTGGATAACACCCGCTGTATATGTTTAAGGTCATAATGTACAGCTGAAGAACTAGTGCCAGTAAATTAGATTCAGCTCTCTTGGCTTAAAAAGCATGAAAAAGACACTATAGTTATTTCACGTGTCTGCATGCATGGCGTGTTCAGAGTGAAGCACTGGTGTAACTGCTTGCTGTGTAGTAAATTCCCTATACTGCCTAGTATTTATTAAATAGTGTAACAAAATAAAAATAATTAATTGCTATTTTTTTAATTCTGCCATTTAAGTAAGTGTCAATTACTCCACAATTTTTTTTTTTTTTTTATAATAAAAGTGCCATGCAATTAAAATGAAAAGTATACACTTAACATAAAACCATCATAACACAAAAAATAGTCCATACAACTTAAAACTTTTGAATTCATATACTGGATTAATATTGAATCCATAAAAATCTTCTTGAGTGTTTATTCACTGATTAAACTCATTCCATAACTGATATTGAACTGAAATGAATCAACAATGAATTGATTTCAGTAGTAATAGTGAATAATGATTATTTACGAGCTGCTTTACAGCAGTATTGAATTTTTTTTGTTTGTTTTTTGCATCATTAAATCACTATTTTCTCGTCTATACCTGTAGAGCTGCTTTGACACAATCTGTGTCGTATTAATAAAGGCGGCTTGATTTGACTTCAAAGTCTTCATCTTTGGCTTTAGCTCTCATTGGAACAAATCAATCATCGGGGTCAGATTGTTTGAATGAACTGACTGGTGAAAATATTATAATCATAAAAAACAAATGCTGAACAGAAAAGAAGATATTTGGAAGAATGTTGGTAACCAAACAGTTGCTGGTATAGCCACTGACTTCCATAGTAAGGAATACAAAAATTATATGGAAATCAATGGCTACCGTCAACTGTTTGATTGCCAACATTCTTGCAGACATATTCTTTTGTGTGTTAAACAGAAGAAAGAAAACAGGTTTGGGTGAGTAAATGATTACAATTTTTAACATAGGGTGAACTATGCCTTTTAATGTTAAAAAAATCTTCAATTATGAAGCAATTTCAATTCAATTTCAATTGTAAAGCAGCACTAAAAAGACAATAGTGACATTTTTCAGTGTTGATTCAGTGTAGTTAAACAAAGTGTCAATGCAAAATTTATCAGTGATGGAACAAACTCAGTTCAGCTATAAAACAGCTCTACAGAAGACAATATACTGTATAACACCACTCTGACACACATTAACTCATATAGATTGCCGCACATTTGGGTGATTCACCAAACCTGCTGAAAAAACATTTACACGAAGAGTTTTGCTGCTTTCATCCACTGATTCCACTCAATGACAAAGAAAGTCATCATGCAACTAGGGAAAACGGTCATTATTCACCTGATAAACAATCCAAATCCATCACCTAATGCGTCACAAACAGCTTCTGGACTGGTCTTAGTAAATACAAAGAGTAAGTTGCAATGCATTTAGAAATATAACGTTTAGGTGAATCGAATGTAAGAGCTGCAACAGTTATGTAACTACAATCACAACCACTTCCACATGTAGACCAAACCAACCAAACAAAACCAACTTTATCCCTCATTTACAACAATCAATAATAATAATTTTAAGAGAAACACAAAGAAGTAAACATACTCAGGCTTATGCAACATCAGAAGACCACTCATCTGCCCTGCAGGAAGTAAAAATCACAATTGAAATCTCTTTAATTTCACAGATGTTTCTCCTAGACTGCAATAAATTAAATGGAGAGCAAATGGAGTTTTTCTTTTAATTTTACATTTTGTTAAAGTTTCAGTCATTTTTTTAATTTTTTTTTATTTCTGTTCTAGTATGAAAATGACTCCAGTAATCAGGTATCTCTTTTTATAGTGTAAGAAGTGAATTATGTATTTCAAAATCTCCCAAAACCAAATGACCATCCGCATTCATTTGATGACTTCTGAAAGAGCAGCCTGTGAGTCATTACATGCTCGCTCACCTTCTGATGGATGAAAAGGCAGCACCCCATCATTGGGCTTCACAGCAGTATTCCTCAAACACCCCAAAATCACCTCTACAGTCTCCGGCCGTGGACCGCTGTCACCTGTCTAATCCTCGGCCATGTGTGTGTGTGTGTGTGTACACAGGAGAGCAGCAAACAGGATGTTCAGGGGGAAGTGTGTCGGCGCTATATCGGGCCCAAGCAGGGAGCGAGCTCTCAGACCACATCTCTGCTGGTGTTTGCCTGAGGCCGGGTGGCGTCAAACACCCCTTTCAGTGAGAGGAACAGCATCCTGTTACAGGGAAGAATAGCACACAATCGCTCTTCCACCCTCCTCATCAAACCCCCGTAACGGCCTGTCATGAAGACCTCGCCGTTAAAGCCAGCAGAATTCACTGTGGTTATTCTCTTGAAGAACACAAACTGGACTTTAGTGTACAGTCTTCTCTTTAAAACAATTATTGTCTGAATATGAATGTTTTGTAGCAATCGTTGATATGCACACACTATAAAAACGCTTGGATATTATTTGAACATTTTTTAAAGAAGTATCTTCTGCTCACCAAGCAAGCTTTTATTTGATCGAAAATACAGTAAAAACTGTGAAGTATTATTATTACAATCAATTATGTGAATAAACTAATTTATTTCTGTGATCAAAGCTGTATTTTCAGCATCAATACTCCAGTCTTCAGTGTCACATGATCTTCAGAAATCATAATAATATGCTGATTTGCTGCTCAAGAAACATTTCTGATTATTATCAATGGTAAAAACAGTTTTTGTGGAAATCATGATACACTACCATTCAAAAGTTTGGGATAAGCAAATTAAAATAATAATAATAATAATAAATCAATAAATAGATTCAGCAAGGACACAATAAATTGATCAAAAGTGACCATAAAGGCATTTATAATGTTATAAAAGATTTCTATTTCAAATACATGTTGTTCTCTTGTTCATTTTCAAATATATTACAATAGTAAACATTTTAAATAGTAAAACATTTTCACAATATTACTGTATTTTTAGAGGCTTCTTTCAAAAACATTAAATATCTTAATGATTCCAATGTGTATAGTGTATGTAGTTAAAATTATAAAATGATGTAATAACTTACAACTGAAATATCTGTTACTAGACATTAATTTTGCTAGTGTACTGCCACAGTATAAGAGGTTTGTGTACACTTGCAGAACAGGAAGCCAGAAATCCCTGCTAAACACACTTCCTGGAAGCGAACGGTCTTCCTTTAAGCTTTTCCTGTTGAAGGAGTGTGCTGTGTATCTGATGCTGCCTTAGGCATGTTAAAATGATCATTTTTATGTGATGCACATACATGAATGCCACAACAATGCTGCAATTGCCAGGAGGATTTTCTTGGTTTCTTTCCAAACTGAAAATAATTGGTGCTGGTTATTTTAAAGGGATAGTACTTTGAAATTAAAATGTGGTATCTATCAGCTTACCCCAAGGGCATCCAAGATGTAGGTGTCTTTTTTCTTCAGTAGATCCAATTTTGATGTTTTTAGGTCAAACCGTTCTAGTCTGTCAGTCATATAATGGCAGGTATAGGTCACTGTCTCTATAAGAGGGAAAAAGAACATGCACAGAGAAATCCAAATTAAACAATTCCCCATCGTAACTACACATTGATGGCCTAAGACACGAAACGAGCGGTTTGTGTGAGAAAACGAACAGTATTTATATCGTTTTTTACCTCTTGTACACAACCATGTCCAAGTGATCTGAGTGCGCACACGCATCCGGTGTGTGACGTGTGTGTGTGCGCGCTCTGGCTCGTCGGCGTCAACGCTTGACGGAGGGCGTGTCTGAAGCGTGGTGCTGACGCGCCGTCATAGTTACAACAACCAATCACATACTTCTCTGGTGTTGCATGAACGGGATTGGGTATTTGCATGAGGCGATCTGATTGGCTGATGCCTCCGTTGGTGCTTGAAAAGTTGCGTCAGCACCACGCTTCAGACACGCCCTCCGTCAAGCGTTGACGCCGACGAGCCAGAGCGCGCGCACACACACGTCACACACCGGATGTGTGTGCACTCAGATCACTTGGACATGGTTGTGTACAAGAGGTAAAAAACGATATAAATACTGTTCGTTTTCTCACACAAACCGCTCGTTTCGTGTCTTAGGCCATCAATGTGTAGTTACGATGGGGAATTGTTTAATTTGGATTTCTCTGTGCATGTTCTTTTTCCCTCTTATAGAGACAGTGACCTATACCTGCCATTATATGACTGACAGACTAGAACGGTTTGACCTAAAAACATCAAAATTGGATCTACTGAAGAAAAAAGACACCTACATCTTGGATGCCCTTGGGGTAAGCTGATAGATACCACATTTTAATTTCAAAGTGAATTATCCCTTTAAGTTCTAATTGTGAATACTGACAGTACAAGTCACATTTATTTATATAGAGCTTTATACAATACAGATTGTTTCAAAGCAGCTTCACAAAGTTCACTGACAGCGTCAGTGCAGTCAAATCGATATTATTGTCTTTCAAGCCAATTTTATTTGTATAACGCTTTTCATAATACACACAGTAAAAAATGAATCATGGGTCTTGTAATTTTCATTAAAAAAAATTAAGGTGATACTTAAAAATAGTGTGTGTATTTCATTAAAGAAATTGTGATTCAGTGTCGTATAGAAAATATTGAAGACTTTTTACTAATAATACCAAGATGTGAGTTTTCCTCATTTTTTTTAAGGAAATTTCAGCAGTTTTGAGGCTTGAATTGAGCAACTGATTAAACTAAAAAAATTAAGGAAAGAAGGCTACCTATTTATTTTAAGAGAATTAGCTCAATTTTGCGGTTTTATTTTAGAGGTGATTGTTAGTTCCCAGCATGCTTTGCATATAGCTGGATGGAGAGTACATTTTGAAATTAAATGCTATTTTATGTGTTTCTGAGTGAAGGGAAACATCTATTAATGTTTAATAATTTTATGTTCCACTGAACATTAATGCCTTACACCTATAAGGCATTAATGTTCAGTTATGTTTGACATTTGAAAGAGTTTCTGTTACATTGAAGTTTCCATTGTGCAGAAGAGTAGAGTTTATGGTTATGGATACTACACCTATAAGGCATTAAGCCTTGATCAATGAGCGGTAGCTTTGCTCGTGCTAGTGCAGTACTTCTCAAGTGTTTTCCTACTTGAGCTGTTTGGCTGTATACAGTCTTTTAAATGTACAAAATAACTCAAAGTCAATACAAACAGGCATCACTCAAAATCACAGACTTTTGAGAATCAAATTAAAATAAATGAGCACATTTCACTAATTATATTAAATTCATTGTGTCATAGATTAATTAATTTAGGAGATTTTACATGATTTTTTCAGGTAGATTCCATTAAAAAATCAAGTCGTAAAAACTACTCAAAAATATTAAGTCCAATATTGTTGCCATAATTTTTTTTTTTTAAGTAAATAGCCCGTTCCATTTTTTACAGTGCATTTTTATCAAAGCGGCTTTAGATAAATTCATAATGTGTTAGTGGTGTTTACATCCAAGCATATTTCAAGCACAGATCTTCCACAGAGAAAACCCTACTGTCTCTCATTGAAATGCTCCAGTGGTTTTGGGAGGATCCTCTTCCTGGCGAGGAAGGGTGTCTGAGTCACTGGGATGCCTCAAGGTTTAGTGTTAGGTCCTCTCCTCTTCTCTAACCTCACTGGTCATAAAGGTAAAACTGACAACCTGAAGAAACACCATTATCATCTCAACCTTGCAAAGACAAGTTACTTGTGATCTCAGCCAACACAACATAGTCGAACACAACATCAGTGTATGGCTGAATTGAAATGCACCATCTATTTATCTAATGGTCTCTGTGGTGTTACTTATTTGAAAAAAAAGGTAGTTTCTTTAAAAATGAAAAAGGAATGCATTACTTTAGTTACTTGAAAAAAGTAATCTGATTACGTAACTCACGTCACATGTAATGTGTTACTCCCATCACTGCAAGAGAACCCATAGAATAACAAACGAATGAAACAGATCTGCCAGTGTTTACTGTTAGGGCTGTCACGGTTATGAAATTTGGCTGATGATTAATTGTCTAAAAATAGTCACGGTTATTGCGATTAATTGTCTGTTTTAGGGCTTTGGCGATTATGCCTATTATCACGATTAATTGTCTGTTTTTTATGGCTTTCATTATATAATTGTGATTAATTTAAGGGTTCAGTAAATAATTATGATGTTATCTTTTAATCTTTAGTTATTATTTTGCATTGCAAGATAAGATTACAGAGTATTCCAAATTCTAAGAATCGGCCGATCCAACACCAGCGCTATTTTTATTTCTACACCATATCAATACTGTGTTTGTGTAACTAAAATCACTCTTTTTAAACCCTTTGTTAAACACAATCCACTAAATACTCTCTTCCTCACTGCAGAGAAAAACTACATTTGAATAAAAATATATAAGCTATGAAATTAAACTTGCTGACTGTATAATTTTGCAGCAAAAACTAAATCTTGAAAAAAAAACCTGCACATTATACAATTTAAACAAGTTTATTCTGTTAACTATTTGTATTCTTACAAAATACATTCATGAAAATAAGATAGAAATCATGAGAAAAAGAAAGGCTTCAAAAACGTTCAATCAATTACAGTTCTGGCGCCTCAGTCTCTATATACTGTACAACACGACATACAGTGGTAGAGTTACTCTGACAGGACACTGCACTTATTTGCGATCGCAAAAGTACATTATTTGCATACAAGCCTTGACGGTTAAATGTTTCATTCGCACGCTGGTCTGACGAGCTCATACACCAGAAGCGCGCTCGCTAAAAAGCCTGTCTAACAGCACCTGATTACTGAACTAAGTTATCTTTTGCGATAATACTGTCAAAACACACAAGGTTTACATATAGACTCAATTGGTTTGTCTAAAATGAAAGTAAACAGAAGAGAGAGAAAACGGATGCGTGCCTGTATATTAGAAGCGTGCAGCTCTTAAAGGGACAGTACTAGACATGCCGCCGACTGTCATTAAAGGGATAGTTCACCCTAAAATTTTATTTCTGTCATTATTTACTCATTTACATGTTGTCCCAAGCCTGTATTAATTTCTTTCTTGTGCTGAACACAGAAGAAGATATTTTGAAGAATGAGGAAAACCAAACAGTTGCTGGTCCACATTGACTTTGACAGTAAGAAAACAAGCCTTTGGTTTTCCACGTTCTTCAAAATAGCATTTATGTTCAGCAAAAGAAAGAAACTCATTCAGGTTTAAAACAACTTTTGAGTAAATGATGGTATAAAAATAAAACACTATGACAGAACTGACAGACAGATGATAGAATTTTTATTTTTGTGTGAACTATTCCTTTAACGTTAATAAAACAACAAAACGCAAAGAGAAAAAACACTCACTACTCTTGACTGAAAAACTTTATTACAGTTGCTTTAGGAATCAGTCTATATAGTGTTTTATTTTTATATTTGTTCATTCACGCTAAATACACCTGTTCTACCTGAAAATAAAGCACTGTTTGTTTTATTTGTATATTATGTGTATTTGTAATGTGTATCTTTGTTCTTATTTTTTTATAAGAAAGATAAAATAATGACAAAGATTTTTATTCTTCATCCACTTTGGCCTAAATATCTTCCAGTCTTTTTTTTTTTCTTTTTTTTTCTTGAAAGGCTTTGTCTTTATAATGGGGAAATTAGTTTGGCTGTAATGCTCAGACAACTTGCAAAATAGTAAAACCAACATGACAAAGAACCGCGATAAAATCGTGATATTTCTAAAAAAAAAAAAAAAAAAAAAACCTGATATGATCCATAACATAACATAACATCCACCCCTAACATCAATTATTATAATGGGAATATATCATCTTGGAGAGAGAGTTTTACCATGCTGACCGTCATAACTGAACGTGACGTGCTGTTTGAATGCTGAATGACTGACAGCTGCAGCAGAAGGAAGATGAGTTTCTGTAAACTTAAATTTAACAATGTAAATATAATTCTGTCCCTCGCATGAAAACCAAACTGGTGCTCTTCTGTTTCTTTTGGTGTATGACTCCCCCTTGTGTTGTATAAAAAGCAAAATAATCGCGGTCGTCTGAAATAGAGATGTTCCGATACCCTTTTTCCCTTCCTGATACCGATTCCGATATCTAGGCGTAGGGTATCGTCCGATACCGAATACTGATCCGACACCTGGGTGTGTATCTGATTATACAGCTGTATGTACTACTAGCCCTGTATGAATTGATGCAATTATTTTATGGTGTGCTTCGATGGATGGATGGATGGATGGATGGATAGATAGTCTGGCGAGTAAACAAATATAATGTTTGGAAAATGGCACATCTTTTTAAATATCTAAAAGTACACTCTTAACATCAGTCAGTCAAGCATTATAAATATATTATGATAATCAAGTATTATTTAATAATAGAACTTTAGCAATTAGAATTAAAACTTGGTAACCAATGCATATTAGTCATTTTAACTGAACTTAGGACTGGTGCTTTTTCGGTCATTCAGTGTTTCTGTAAAAAATGGGAAATAAACTAACAGTAATACTGATAAGATATTAATCGTACTATGAATTCTACTAAGAAACATATAAAACGCACTAAGGATTAATGAGCTGCTGGATTCATGAATATTAATCACGTTGTGTGCGTTCGCTCGAACTGATTCGCTGAAATCAAAACAGGGGCTATAATAGGTGAGCGCCAGCCAATGAGAATGTTGTTTGCGCATTAGCTCCGCCCACTAACAGAGAACCCGGCAGTTCTTAAAAGCTGAAGAATTCCAAAGGAACTCCGTTATTTTGACACGAAAATACAACAAAGAATATTGTTTACATACCATGCAGAATTGACGCGCTACATGTAAGACTCTCTCGCTCTCTTTGTGTGTGAGAAAACCTTGATACTAGAGCTTACGGTACGTCAAACACGGGTGCGCTGCGCATCCATTCAGATGAACTGAAAAATAGCACAGATCGCTTGACGGAGAGTGAAACTGAAGCGCTCAGTCAGAGTGTTCGGAGTGGCAATATATCTGTGCTAAACTTATACATAACCTCCAACTCACACACTGGCGAGTAAAATCGGAGCATTTATTAGCCAGTGGCTAATATAAGACATCATTTAGTTGCCCAGGGTGAAGATTTGCGAGTGATTTACTGGCGATGTGCAGCACGTTTATTTCTTCTTCACTGCTCTAAATAGTGGTTGCTTGTGACTTCCTGTGTTTGCATTCTGAGCAGCGAAGAAGAATTGATTTCCGATTTGCAGCGTTAAAGGGGGGGAACAATGCTGTTTCATGCATTCAGAGTTGTTCACACTGTTAAAGAGTTGGATTCTCATGCTAAGCATGGACAAAGTTTAAAAAAAAAATTGGACGTATAACAGAGTATTTCTGTGCCAAAAATCTCATTTCCGGATTCGTACAAGTTTCGGATAGTTTTTTTTTCGATCGTTGTTCTTGATGACGTAAACGAGGGTGGAACTCCTTATATGGGCATTTCTCCCGGAAGAACGCGCCCGTGCACGAATCGACCAGAGCGAGAGCGAGAGCGCGCCCATCAACGCGCTTCAATCGGCAGGCTGGCAGCACGGGACTCGCTCGGGAAGAATGTCTCCGAAGAAGTGTGTTTTTGGTTGTGAGAGAAAGATAACCTTGTTCAGCTTCCCAAAAGAACCCAGCGTTACGTGAACAGTGGATATAGTTTGTTTTTCTGGTGCAGCAATGGAGTTTCTCAAGTGTGTTTGTTGATGAACGTTTTATAAACAAGGCCCAATTTGACGCTGGATTTGCACATCGTTTGATACTGAAAGATGGAGCGGTCCCAGCTATAAAAGATCCCGGTCATGATTCAGAACTGCAGACGGTGAGTGAAACGGCATCAAATGTCTCTGTTTTGTTGGCGATCTGAGCAAGTGCTCGTCACTCTTTAGCTCCGCCCACGACACGCCTTCACTCTTTAGCTCCGCCCACATGGCACGCCTCCAGGAGCTCGGCTTTTTTCGGAGAGAATTGTAAATCTGTATCTTTCTTTTATAAATATGATAAAACTAAAGACTTTTGGGAGATATGAAGGATGCAGTACTACTCTATAGGTACTCAAGATTAACATGAGATTGGGTGAAACTGTGTGCGTTAGGTCCCCTTTAAGCAAAGCTCGCGGGCATAACTAGGTCTTGTTTAAGAAAATGGTATCGGATCGGTACATGGGTTCAAGTACTCGCCGATACCGATGCCAGAATTTTTGTGGTATCGGTGGAATTTCCGATACTAGTATCGGAACAACCCTAGTCTGAAACAACCGTGGTTAGATCAAATAATCGCGTTATTTAATTATCGCGACAGGCCTATTTACTGTACCAGAGTAACTGCTGAGGATATTACCGATTGCACCATCAGAATCCATCTACAGGGGACAGAAATGTGACTGCCAACTGTTCAGAGCAGATCAACAGATTGAAGCTAACAGTATCACCCTAAAATACCATGACTAGTAGAGACTTCATGAAACAGAGAGAGAGAGAGAGAGAGAGAGAGAGAGAGAGAGAGAGAGAGAGAGTAAATGTAGAGGCTGCCAGAAGCCAAAGGCTAATAAGACTCTTTCACAGGCTGAATTAATGTCTGTTCCTGCAGAGCATTAACAACTGCTTTGCAGGCTAAAAATGAGTCTGCAGGCCAAACTGTATTGTATTCTCATATATAAGTATCGTTTTCAGGACTCACCTATATACAGTCAAATGAAGAGATAATGGTATAAACTGATGATTATGCCATTCTCTGTTATTAGTGATCTGGAGTGCTGTGCTGAAAAGCACATACAAATGCTTCATCAAGACATAAGATCAAATATACACTCTTAAAAATAAGAGTGTTTGACGATGACAAAGAAGACTTTTTGTCTAAATGGTCCATAAAACACCTGAAGAAGCTTTCTGTTTCACAAAAGCTTCTTTGTGGCGAAAGCAGGTTCTTCAGATTATAAAAAGGTAAGAAAGAAATGGTTCTTTAAAGCAGGGGTTCCCAAACTTTTCCTTTCCACGACCCACCTAGACAAGTATAATCTATTTCAAGACCCACCAAAATATTTGAGATAAAAAAACAATTGACATTACTATAAGCTTAATCTTAATTAAAATTATAATATGGCAGAAATTAAGTATTTAAGAAAAATAACCATTTTATTTGACAGTACCGCTGTAAAATTTCACTACTAATATTTATGTTTTAATTTCTTCATTTACAGACGTTAATGAGTCTATGAAATATGTCCATAAAACCTTGAAACGCGCTCACTCCGGTGCGGCTGTGAACTGTAATCCGCGCTGCGAGTGTTTGTTAAACTCATCGCGGGGTTCAGCGCAGAAAATGCCTTCACAACCCAACACTTTTTTTTTTTTTTTTTTAGCAAAGCATAAGAAGCGAAGCAGAATTATCTCAAACAGTTTGGAGATTAAAATAATTGTGAAATAATTGTAAAAATAATAAACAGATGCGTCTCATTTTAAATAAACACTAAAAACCGAGATGACAAATTTACTTCAGCCAGAAATTTACTTTTGCAATGGTTAAATAAATGTTCAGCTATATCTTCAAAAGATTTTTTTTAACTTTGGCACATTTTCTTCTCTATATAGTGATGATATGGCAAGGAAATGATAGGAAATTTGGAAGCATGTGGAAATGTTTGTATAGTGTTACAATTAACCCCGCATTTGTGCCCCGCTCAACCCGTACAAGTGAAATGCTTTTTACAGACAGTTTATGGATTAAATGCATATGAAGGAACGAAAACAACAAACTCTTTACATCTCTCGGAAAGATAACAGCGCCGAGTTCAAACAGACGATAGAAATTAATGAACATAGCCTACCTGAAACAGTTTTCGCAACATTTGAACTTTCCGGTGTATGCAGAACACAGCGCAGTGAAGTGAGCGAGTTTCTTCTCATTAATAATGTGAACTGAGCATTTTAATAATGAACCATCGCTCTGAGACCCTCACTGTTATTACAACTCGTGCGCGTCCGCGCTTCAAAACACGCAACGCATGTTTTAAATCCCGGCCTTTGCGATTTGAAAATCACACTGAGCAATATCGCAATTCGTAATTAATCTTTGTATATCGTCCAGCCCTCATTTAGCTGCCGCCAAGTGGCTTTGTGCGACCCACCTTGTCCCAACACTGCGACCCACAGTTTGAAAACCCCTGCTTTAAAGATCCTTTGACTGAATGGTTCTTTGTGGAACCAAAAATGGTTCTTCTGTGGCATCGCTGTGATGAACCTTATAAGTCATTATTGTCCTGCAGAGTTTAGCTCCAGCCCAAATTAAACACCTGAGCCAGCTAATCAAGGAACTTCCAGGCAGGTGTGTTGAGGCAAGTTAGAGCTAAACTCTGCAGGACAGCGGCCCTCCAGGACCGAGATTGGACACCCCTGGTTTAAAATCATCAACAACACAGTTCATAAATACATCTTTGCACTGTTTTGAATGGAATTCTGGCTTCAGCTGGCACAGGACAAGGGCTAGTTTTCTTTTGTCTCTGTTACTGCTCATCAGATGTTAGGCTCAATGTAGACATCATTACGTTTCATTTAAAGGAACACTCCACTTTTTTTTGGAAATAGGCTAATTTTACAACTCCTCTAGAGTTAAACAGATGAGCAACGCCTGAAAGTAGTCCCCAGCTCAGTAGCCTATGATATAGCTGGGGACTACTTTCAGGCGCTGCGTCATATCACTGCACCTGCTGCACTCATGGTACGGCAGCAAAGCTCCTTGATTATTACGCCGGAATGAGACTATAGTTCCTAGCCATATCAGCCTAGAAAATCACAACTTTTAATTTTCCGTCAGTCTTAGTACACGATGTAACTACAGAAGAGTCAAGCTTTAAATAGGAAAAATATTGTAACTCTTTGGTCATTTTTGAGCACGATGCCACTGGTCTAATCTGATTCAATGATCTATGCTAAGCTACGCTAAAAGTGCCACCGCCAGACCCGGAGATCGGCTGAATGGATTCAAATACGGTAAAACTCATCTGTTTAACTCTAGGGGAGGTGTAACTGCATTTAAAAAAAAATTATGACCAGTCTTAAAGAAAAAAATTAGATGACTAACTTGTTAGACCAGTCTAAACCTTTTACGCAACTGGCCCCAGGTTGGTCTTGGAAGAATTGGATGACAAATGTTTATATAGAGATTTCTGACTTATGATTGCAGACTTGTAGATCTTGCACAGTTCAAGGCACTAATGCTGAGATCTCTTATGAAACTGAAATAAAAGAGCCAGATGAAAATCTCAGCATCACTGCTTTCTCTGTAATCATCAGCCATACACTGCCCTCCAAAAGTTTGGAAACGCTCTAGAAAAGTGGGGTTTTGGACAATATTGGCAGGAATCCTTTTTAATTTGTGATAATTTTGCACTGATAAGGGACAACACAAACTACGAAAACATATTACATAAACAGTTTATACATAGAAAAAACTTGATTCATCAAAATTTTCCACCATTAGCAGCTATTACAGCTCTGCATAAATTGTGTTCTAATTGGTTCATTGTATTCTAAAATTAATTGGCAATCAATTGTTGAAGCTATTAAGGTGTGCTGAGCCAAAAATCTGTTAAAAACCTGGGCCAAGTTTAAACCAGTAACCAGGCATCACAGCTGGCAAAGGGGCATGTCTGACTTTGACATATACAGTATATTAACATTATTATGTAATCAAAATGAAAATTATTATTGCTGGTCTTCAATGATAATGTCAAGTTACACCAAAATTTGCACCAAAAAATTATAAGGATTTATGCTGATATCGTCCAAAACCACACTTTGCCAGGGGTGTTTCCAAACTTTTGGAGGGCAGTGTATGCTATTTCAATAAGTCATAAACCCAAAATGTCTTCATCACAGTGCAATCACATTAGCTGATATTGTGGTTTTGTACAAAAATGTCCAAGTGATATGGCTTGGCTCTTGGACTATCTCATATTTCTGAATGACTGTCTATGTGGCAGCTCAAGGGAAGGGAAAGTCTGAATAATCGTCCCCTAAACCTTCATATAGCGTCATGACAAGAATTTCTGGTATTTTTTTGTACACTTATGGGCAGTCTAACACAGTCAAACACTGAAAAATATATTGAGGTAAAGCTTTCTACAACTAATTTCAAAAAGCACAACACTGCTGAAGAAAAAGCCAGTATGAATTTCCATAGCCCTTGGTTGATTTACACTGTTTTGTGCTGGTCTAGCTGTTTATGAGTTGATCTGGTCACAATGCATGAACTTTCTGATTTGTGATTTTTTACTCAGGACGTTTTGGTTATGAAGGCAAGTTAATGTTTTCACCTGGAAATGATTAAAGTTTGCTTCAGTATGGCATTCATTTGTTTCACCAGGTTGATCACTGGTAAATTTGGTTTAGAAAGTAACTTATGGCTTTAGTAATCCCAGATCTATACAAAGAAGACACCATGGAGAAAGAGAAAATGAAAGGACAGATATTCTGCCATCTTACAGACTCGCATATAAATCTGAAAATGAGTTGTTTTTATTAATGGATATTTTTAAATTTTTTTATTTAAGCTGACATTATTTGCTTTCATTAGAAATAGTTTAATTTTAAAACACATGCCATTTGGGTTACACATAGTTCACCTAAAAATTCTGCCATTTTTACTATCCCTCATGTCATTTAAAGGGGACCTATTATGCCCCTTTTTACAAGATGTAAAATAAGTCTCTGATGTCCCTAGAGCGTATATGTGAAGTTTTAGCTCAATATACCCCACAGATA
The DNA here is from genome assembly GCA_023376895.1 of Aspiorhynchus laticeps. Lineage (NCBI taxonomy): Eukaryota > Metazoa > Chordata > Actinopteri > Cypriniformes > Cyprinidae > Aspiorhynchus > Aspiorhynchus laticeps. The sequence goes on from JALXFT010002435.1 coordinate 300,710, forward strand.
AATTTTTATAGCTTGTTAAAATTGCATTTTTACGCTATGAGCCAAAACGCGCTGTATTTGAGTGTGTTGCTTTAAATGTGAGAGAGCTGTTGCTCCCGGAAAAGAGGGCGGAGCTTCAAGAGCTCCAGCTCCGCATTAACAGTGCTAGACTTTACAAATAAACATTACACTATTAATACAAGCCTGTTATCTTTACAGAAAACTACTGTTTCAAAGTCAGTCATCTGATTATACTGTGCATAATAAATTCACGTTTATGATTCACGATAAAAATAACAACATAGCTGGTCTCATGCCATCACAAACTTTATAAGTCCCACTCGTGATTATGAGCTCGACAACTTCAAGCGATATTTCCTTCGAAAATGAAATTTAAGCACAGTGTCCTCGGCTCAGATGGGAGGAGATTATGGAGACTCCTATGTTCATTAGTGCATCCCAAAACACAACACAAAGCCTCTTTGGTGCTGACAGTGTATATATCTCCAGTAATGACGGACCGCAGCTTCTCACTCAGGGCTGTGTTTATGCTTATAGTGCAGAGAGCGTCACTAATGGGTGGGACTTTTCCCCCTCGGTGACGTGAACAGAGTGAGAATCTGAAACAGCTCGTTTGGAGAGACTGTTTATGATTTATCAGTTTATTAAAAAATTAGTTGGTGGATTTTTAACATTATAGGCTGGTTGTTTTCACACACTGCCGCCACACAACTGTGTTCAAACACCTTATAAAAGTGATTTTTGCATAATAGGTCCCCTTTAAAACCTATGCATATTTCTTCTTTCTTCATTCTGAAGAATATTTTGCACAACATTAAACCCCATTGACTTCCATTGTATGGACAAAAACACTGAGGCACACTAATAAACTAAAGATAAATTGCAGTTTCCCATGGTGTAAACCCGACAGATCACATACTGAATGTGATTTTGGATCAGGGTTGGGAGACACTGCTCTACTATGTTAGCAAACGCTGCAAATCAAGAACACTTATTCCTGTGAATGAACCACAAGAACAACAGCAGATCTGAACTCACCCCACTGAAGAGCCACTTCTCTGATGTGGAGAGGAGAGAAAACGACTCCTTCCTCTGCAGCATCGGCCTGGAGGGAGAAAACCAGATCAAGACATCAGAAACAGCATCAGATGGATGGAGTGATCAGATTACGCTCAGGCCAACACAGAGAGACAATGAGGTCAGATTGCTTGATGTATTTTCACAATATGAAATCCAGCCATTTCAATAGAGCATTGCAGGGATGATGTATTTTTGGATCAAGTTCGTATTTTTGGCTCAAGTTCGCATTTTAGTACTTCTTGTTCCACCATCCAGAAGTCAATGGCCTTTTTGAATAGGTTTTTGGTTTTGATTAAAAAATACTATAGTAATTTATAGTAAATACTATAGTGTTTTTGAACCATACTATAGTAAAGTACTTGAATTATTTTGTTGTGGTAATTCTATAGTTGCTGTAGTAATATAAATAAATCTGTACTAAGTTTTCTACAACTATAGGGTATATTATATTACAATACACTAGGGCTGGGCGATAATTCGATAACGATAATTATCGCGATATAATTTTCCTCGATAAAACGATATGAAGAGTTCGATATAATGTTTATGCGTCAAAAGCGTAACGAAACCGTGCGACTCATTTGAATCACGCCACACGGAGCGTTTATCCGCTCAGATCAAAGTTCAAACTGCCGCGCGGCGCAAGCTCTCTAGAGCTGATGCACTCGGTCACGCGAGCACTAAACAGCGCTGTGAGATCCAGTGTGAAGCGCTTGAACACACATGACTCGGTGATTTAAACTAGTTTAAAGCCAAACAGGAGAAACACTGTGTGTAACGAGACAGTCAGAAGACTTTTCAGTCTACACATCGCCATCATTTACCATGGATTTACTGTAGTAACACTCACTGCACCATGGTATTGTGGCACAAATGTGGGATATTCACATTGAATTTTATTACAGGAGTAATGGTGTATAATTATAATGTATGCATTTGTGATTAAGTTATAGCATGTGTGCATTTATACTGAATGTTTTTAGACTACTGTTTTTCATAGTTATATTTTTACCATGGTATTGAGGTGCTATATGTGTGGTTTAAACTGTTTATCATGATTTAAATGTATGCTACAATGGGAGACCAATGCTTAATTAAAAAAACTTTTTTTTAAAGTTTACTGATTTTGATAATGAACAAAAATGTACCTCTGCATCCAAACTCAAGCTACTATCAAATGTGCATTTCTAAGAGACAAAAAAAAGTGATATTATTATTATTAATATTATCAGGCAACCCAAACCTGTTTCTTGATTTGAAACAATATCACTCATTAGACCATGCAGAAACTAAGAAATTAATTTTTCTATTTAGATATTTATTTTGTTAAGGAAAATTAATGGTCTGGTTTATACAACTTTCACTTTGGAGCAAAAATCTGTCTTTAAACTTGAAAGAAATAAAGATTTGACATTTATCGTGATAATTATCGATATCGACTGATATGATAATTTTTTTGGCCATATCGCCCAGCCCTACAATACACTATAGTTTACTGTAGTAAAAACTAAAGTATACTACAGTATTTATTACAGTTTATCAGTTTGCTATAGTTAATATTACAGTATGCTGTAGCATTCATTAACAAAGTGTTGTAAATACTATAATATATATACTACAGCATAATACACTTTAGTATGGTTCAAAACACTATAGTATTTACTATAAATTACTATAGTATTTTGAACACAAGCTAAATGATAGTTGCTGAAAAGTGTTGAAGATGTCACAGAAGTCGACAGCAAACTGCTTGGTTTGAAAGTAACTTCTGAGTGATTACACTGTAAAAAAATGACCGTGAATTTTACGGTAAAAGACTGTAAAAATGCGACAGTAAAAACCTGTTAAATGGTTAACGGTAAGTTCCCCTACTATATACGGTGAAAAACTGTATTGACTGTATACATGTAATTTTACAGTAGTATACCGTCTTTGGAAGTAAAAAAGAATGTATAATTTACAGTGAATAACCGTAAATTGACATTCCCAGAATTCCCTGCGTTACATTTCAAATTTGATGTTTTTTTCTTATCAGTTGCATACATTAGGGTTGTATGTTACATCTAATGTTGCTAAATTAATGTTTATTGCATTATTTCAGTTTCATGTGTGTTACCAGGATGGTGTTTAGTGTTTGTGTGAATAACACTGTGCACCTTCTATATATGTTTTAATATTTAAAAGCTGCTTGTGGTGGGCTTTGGTTCATCATGTGACTTTCTCATCACCACCTGCTTTTAAAACCATAAAACTTAAAATGTTGCTACCGTATTTTTTAACGGTAAAATTCCGGCAACCACAGCTGCCGTTTTTTTACCATAAATTTTACAGATTTTTTTTTTTTTTACAACGTAATATATTGCTGCATTATCAACATTAAACAATGTTTAATTTTCCCTGTGTACTTTTGTGGAAATTTCGCCAATGTGTCCGAACCTTAATGCAGGTAAAATACATGAGAGATGAGCTGCTAAATGATGGAAATCACTTTGTTTTTTCAGTAAGACACATTAGACATCTGATACCATCCAGAAACTGACAGATGACAGGGTTTTCACCTGCATGCATGGAGACTTTTCCATTCACTGCAGTTTTGTAAACAGACAGACAGTCTCTATGCGGCTGAATGACCTTTTTCTGACCCAGAACCTCAGTGATGACAGACATTGTGTTTTAAGTGCCGCTGGCTACTGTGACGAGGTGCTGAGAAACAGCTTTTTAGCTCAGGCTTCTCCAAATATCTGAACTTGCAGCATTCATCTGTGTTGCTGTCACACATGTGATGTTTAAAACTGACAGAATGCCTAATTTTATTAAGATTTATTATTTAACGCTAATGTCTGACTGTCAACCAGGCCAATTTATCTTTCAGGTATGCCGACTCGACTGTATCTAGGCCTATAAAAAATAAAAATTGTCAATTTTCATTATGAACAATACATGCAAGGATCAAACTTTTGTTTTCTACAACAATTCAAAAGCCAATGGAAGTTCTATTGGTTTCATAGCCGGAAACCAGGAGAATCAAACTACAAGTAAATGAATAAATAAATATCGACCACTATTTAACATGTGGGTTTGGTTAGCTGGTTTTTATTATTATTTTGCAGAAAGGTCTAACAAGGAGCAGTTTTTCTGCTTTGGCTCACAATCGTCCCTCTGGCCTTTTTTTTAAGGCCATGTTTAATGACGCCTCCCACTGAGACGGGCACATTATCCCACTCCAGACCGATCCTTGAGTTCATTTATTCAAGCTACTGGTGTGACAGCACGATAACTTCATCCAGACTCTCAAGCTGAGCTGAACCTCACACACAGAAACATCTTCTTCCAGTACAGTTCCTGTGAGCCGGAGGAGACTTACGCTTATGGCAAATACAGCTGCCATTAAAGTTTATACCACTTATAGCAAGGTAAAATAAAGTATTATCCAAACTACATTAAATATAGATTCCCATGCAACAAGAATACACAAGATATGTGCTGAAAAGATGAAAACATCAAAATTCAAGAGACATATACTATCAAAAAAAATAAAAAAAATAATATATATATATTCTCTCTCTCTCTCTCTATATGTGTATGTGTGTGTGTGTGTAAAGTATGTTATTTACATTATTTTATGTGTGTGTGCACTGTGTATATTTATTATGTATATATAAATACACACACATACAGTATATATTTTGAAAATATTTAAATGTTTATACAGTTATATATTCATATTCCTATATTTTATATTATATATAAATATATTTAATATATAAACAACATTTTTCTTAAATATATACATGCATGTGTGTGTATTTATATAAACATAATAAATATACACAGTGCACACATATATTATGTAAACAAAAACTTTTATTTTGGATGCGATTAATCGTTTGACAGCACTAATTTTCTTGGATTGAAATATATAGCAGAAAATATATTTTGCAATGTTTTGTATTTATTTATTTAATTGAAAATATATTTTCAAAAATATACAAAAATGCCCAAAAATATGGTAAAAATATATTTACGCATATGGTTTGAAGCATATTTTAGCCAATATATTTTTTGCCCATTTTTGTGTTTATTTTGAAATATATTTGAAATATGTATAATATATATATATATATATATATATATATATATATATATATATATATATATATATATAGCTGTATGGGAAATGCCTGTAAAAGTTAACACAGTGACAACGAGCTCTTCACTGTTTGTTGTATTCAAAGTTTCAGTAATTAATTTTGATTTATATTATTTTTTATCACTGTAAAAAAAAGATTATTGAAGTATGTTTTTGAAGAATATTTCTTTCTTAAATTTTTCTACTTGAAAATGTCACATTTAATAAAAATGTGTTTCCTGGCATTTCTTTGTAATAATTTCAGAAATGTATTGGCAATTTTTGAAAATTCAGTGTACTGATCCACTATTCAGAGGTGTTATGATTGATGTATCCATCAACTTAAAGGGATAGTCCACTAAAAAATGAAAACAAAGTCTTCAGTGCATGTTCAGAACAAAAACTAACATATTTTTAATATTCTAATTTTTAATGCTCTCATATTTGTCCATTCATTGAAAGTCAAAGCGAGCAACATTGAGTGTCAAAAATGTTGATTAAGACATTGTAAAAGAAATCCATACCGATCAAGCAGTTTAATCCAAGTCTTCCTGGACTGTATATGATCAACAGATTTAATATAGGCTTGTATTCACACATTTTTTGACGTTCATACACAGAGCACATCAAATATCATAAATAGAAGCTCAAACGTGTGTGGAAGCTAAAACGATCTCATGAAGCACACCTGTAAGTAATATTGTTATATCAGAACACAAACTCAAATATGTGACCCTGGAGCACAAAAGCAGTCATAACTCATAAGTAGCACAGATATATTTGTAGCAATAGCCAAAAATACATTGTATGGGTCAAAATTATCGATTTTTCTTTTATGCCAAAAATCATTAGGATACTAAGTAAAAGATCATATTCCATGAAGATATTTTGTAAATGTCCTACCATAAATATATATATCAAAACTTAATTTTTGATTAGTAATATGCATTGCTAAGAACTTCATTTGGACAACTTTAAAAGAGATTTTCTCAATATTTAGATTTTTTTGCTCCCTCAGATTTCAGATTTTCAAATAGTTGTATCTCAGCCAAATATTGTCCTATCATAACAAACCATAAATCAATGTAAGCTAATTTATTCAGCTTTCAGATTATGTATACATCTCAATTAAAAAAAAAAAGACCTTTATGTTCTGTACGCCATGGTCACACATATGGATCAAAATGTCAACTTCTGAAGGTTTGTTTGTCTGAGGTTGTTTTTGAAAGGCTTACTGTTCAGCATCTTGAACTTAATTCACACATTAGACCACACACACACACACACACACACACATGTTGGTTTTTGTGGTTTATGGGGACTCTCCATAGGCGTAATGGTTTTTATACTGAACAAACTGTGTGTGCTATTGCCCTACACCAACCCTACACCTAAACTTAGTCCTCACAGGAGACTGTGTGCATTTTTAGATTTTCAAAAAAACACCATTTAGTATGTTTTTTAAGCCTTTTGAATTACGGGGACATAGGCAGTGTCCTCATAAAACACCTTCAAATTGTAATACCTCTGTCATACCCATGTCATTATACAAATTTGTGTCCTCATAAACCACATAAACCCG